>CAODLS010396931.1:0-12442 GCA_948243855.1 Flueggea neowawraea
CTGAGATGCTTTTTCAAGAACAAAAATGTAAAAACCCAAGTTCACAGCGGACAATAACTCAATAGATAAATCTACCGCGCGATCGTTAATGAACATGATTCACAACAGTTAAAAGTTGTTTTAAAAGAAATTTTATATTCCGAAGACTCAAATCCACGACTTTATCAAATTCTTGAATCCTAAAAAGTAGTTATCGCCCATTGAATTATGCTATTGATCTTCAAAAATTTTGTTGCTTTGCGTTATAGAATGTTCATACTTCGTAGTGTGACATTTACGCATTTGTTGTTGGCATTATGCTTTTGTCGGCACGAAAATTGATCAGGTTGAATTTGTATTTGAATGGCTTGTTCTTTAGTTATATGTGACTAAAAGAACATTTGAAACAACAGTAAATTTGAACAACTGATTTCAGCAAACTCTGCAACTGACCAATCCAATTTGTTTGCCTCAAGTTATATAATTATATATGTTCTCTTTTTTTCTTTTTTGATAAGTATCTAATAATGTTCTTAAATAGTATGGGTCCATTACCTGTTAATTGTGTTCTTAACGAGTGTTTAGGGATGGAACTAGGGAATAATAAAGAAGAAAAATCAATTTGTATCTGTTAAGGGTTGTCACTTTGTTATTTAAAAAAAAAAAGAGAAAAGAATGAGGTATACATACGGTTCCAAAAGTTCATTCAACAATGCTTCTGTTGGGGCAATTTCATTCCTAACCACTCCACAGTATGAAAGTAGCATAGGAACTTGATTTCAATGTTTTTGCATCAGTTTTTTGTACTGGTGGGTGACGAGGCATGCACTTTGCAACGAGGTGTGTGTGTGTGTGTCGATATTTCATATCCCACAGAAAAGCCTTGGCAAAATTCATTCAAGACAAGCTACACTAAAATTATATTGCCTTCACGAACTCAATAAACCTCTCTACTTTGTTTTCAACTATTCAACATTGGGAGAAATTGATACAGAAGATGCATACAAAAAGAGATCGATATTTATAAAAGAACTATTTTTTTGAACCACAAGATTCTTAGTCTCACAGTCGTTAATAATTGATGTCTACCGTGTTGACTTCGGTTTTGATGATAATATGCACAAAAATCCATGAAAGAAGTATAAATGTGTAGAGAATGTGATTTCAGCCATAAAGCACGTAGAGAAGTTGATTAGAGCTACAACGCTCGAAGAGGGTGATACAACGCACGTTGATAAAGGAGAAAACTGGTCACTACGCACGTTGAAATTGAACAAAGCGCATAGCATTGAATGGCACTGGAGACGATGATCATCAGACCTTGCTCTAAGCACAAAAAGGAGGCTACACAGCACGTAGACTAGAGGCAAACACATTCTGGGATTGATCTTGCTTATTTATGCACGCAGAAGGGGTGTTATGCACATAGTCGAGAGTTTAGCTTAATGAGAAGAAAATGTCAAATGGCAAAGGCATGTTGAGAAGGTTCAAATCACATAGAGTATCAAATGTGTGATTTTTGGAGAAAAAAGCTCTACGCACGTAATGCGAGTCCAACGCACGTAGACGGGGCCTCAGATGTGGACAAAGGCAAGATGCTCCTCAGGAATTTGAATTTGAATATTCTCTAAAACGTGTACTGATCAAAGGTACAATCTTGGAATGAAAGCCAACAATGCACGTTGTGCATTTGGTCTGAGCACGTAGCAATCAAGATCAACATACATAGAGACGAAGCAAAGTGTGTTGATGCTAATTCATACAAAGCCAAGAGGACTGCAGTTCTTACAACGCACGTAGACTGGCAAGCAAATTACGTAGAACTTTGTTGGATCGAAGAACTACGCACATAGATGGTTGCTATGCACTTAGTAGGCTGTGATGTCATTTAAATTAGAATTTTATATTCTCTTACAACGGCTACTTTGAGGCTTCCAAAGGCTATTTTCTAACAAATGGTTGTAAATAGACGTCCTAGATCAGAAGAGATATAAGAGAGATCTTTGTCAAGTTTTCTATTCATTTTCTCTATCATCTCTATATTTCTAACCCATTTGAGTTTTTGTACTTGCTATTACATTTTGGGTTTGTGTGAGCTTAACTTTGATATACTTGGGTTGATTTTGTAACAAGCAAGGTTATTTCCTTGAGTTGATAGGTTTCCTTGTTAAGTCTTAGAAAAATAAGAGTAGTTACTGTTGGAGAATTTTCGGTCTATTGAGTGGATAGCGGAAGTGACTAGAGACGAGAGAGAGAAATCAACACAAGAATTTAGAGAGGTTCGGCTAACATTGCCTACATCTACTACCTAAGTCTCACCACTTAGGATTTCACTATAACGATGATTGATTACGGCTCAGTCCAATAAAGCCAATACACGAGGTTGATTCCGGCTCAACACCTCAAAGGCCTACACAATGTTGTTTTCCTTAGGTTCACAACAAACCTCTACAATGTTGTTTTCTATAGGCTTACAACAAACATTTCTCATACTCTCAAAGTGTTTACAAACTATTTACAACAGATGAAGCTCTATGATAGAGTTGGATATTTGAACTTGATGTTTGAACTTTGATCTCTAGCTTGATTGGTTGTTTTTTCTTGGTTGGAATTGATAGGAAATTTTGCACAATAAGTTCTGAGGTTATTCAACACGTTTCTGCCCTTCTCTTGATGTATTTATAGCATTCTTATGCCATATGATTGTTGCTTTGAAGAAACTAGCTGTTGAAGTGCATTTAATGCTTCTGCAGCTTTCTGTTACTCAGCTAACGTATGTTGCCATTACAAGATGTACGTTGATCATGTTGCAATTCTAGATAATGTGCGTTGTACAAATCGTGATGTAAGTTGATCATGTCGGCTTCCCAGACAACGTGCGTTGTCTTTCCTCTGCGTAGGTTGTGATCCTTCACTACGTATGTTGTACATGTATGACGTACGTTGTGCTTGGTCTGGAACAATCCAGTAGCCTCTATTTTCTTTTCAAGCTTACGTCTATGTACGTTGTTGTCTACAACTTACGTTATGGATAAGTGCAACGTACGTTGCACATGAACTGCGTACGTTAAGCTACATACAGTGGCTTGTTTTGCATTTTCGAGCTCTCCAACGTGTTCCACTTCAAGTCAAACATTTTTCTCATCATCAAAACCATTTGTACATCATCAAAAACATATAAGGAACTCATTGTTGATCACCCATGATCCAACAATTAATATTGAGCCTTAGAAAACTAGAGGTGAACGGTTTCCTAGTTAAGCTCACAAAAACTAGATGTTGTAATGGTTTGCTTGTTGATCCCACAAAAACAATTGGTGTAAACAGTTTCCTATTTGAGCCCGCAAAAACTAGAGTTTGTAATAGTTTCCCTCCACCTATAAGTAAGGAGATAGTGGATTGAAATTCTTGAGTGAATGTCAAGGAGTGGACATAGGTTAAGGAGGATTGAACTATTATAAATCGGATTTGCTTTCTCTTCTCCTACTGATGCAGTGGAAGCAATAAGATCAAAAGGGATAAATAATTGAATCCATTGATTCACGAATCAATACCAGAAACAATCTAAGGGATAACTATTGAGTCTGTTGATTCGCGCACGAATGTCGGAAATAATCTTCTATAAACCTGTTGATTCTGTAAATATCCAAGAGAATAGGTATCAAAGATCGTTGATTCCCATAGGAATATCGAAATTTGGAGAGAAAGAAGGAACTCATGCCGACATATTATTATCAACTCTATCAATACATAGCATAGATGCCTTTATATAGGCATAGAACATTATCCCAATTAGGAAAACCTAAATAAAATAGGAATATACTTCTAGTAGGATCTTGAAAAATCATCTTAAATAACCCTAAAAGATTTACACAAATAATTAAAAATATTAAAGTAATACAAAATATTAAAGATCTTGATTTTCTCGTCCTTCATCATTCTCTCCTTGTTTGAAAAATTCGTCCTCGAGTTTTACAATGAGAAAAGGGATCAACAACAAATTGTTTAAAGCATCCATGATCTTCTAGTTTGTTGCAATCGATTGACTCCAAGCAATAGCACTCCATGTGATGTTGCAAAGTTGGGCACGAACAAATCCAAGCAAATCTATAGCATGGTTTTTGACCAATAAAGCTCATGATGACCAAACTTTCCCAGTCAAGAATTAGCATTATGATTCCAAATCTCAAAACTAATAAAAGACCTGATAACACGATCTGCAAAGAAGTTTCCTCTTCTTCTTCTTCTTCTTTTTCTTCTTCTTCTTCTTCTTCTTCTTCTTCTTCTTCTTCTTCTTCTTCTTCTTCTCCTCAAATGCTCTTTCTGTTTTTTTTTTCTTTCTTTTTGACATTAACAACAAAATTAAGATCGAGCCTTTGCCTTTGATACCAACTAACTCAACGGAAATAATAAAATAAGGAGATAAATATTGAATCCGTTGATTCGACAGGAATACTCAGAAACAATAGCAAAAACAATAAAATCAAAGGGGATAAATATTGGACATGTTGATTCGTGTATGAATGCCAAGAAACAGTCTTCTATAGACCTGTTGATTGAACGAATGTCAGAAAAATAGACATCAAAGATCGTTGATTCCTGCAGGAATACCGAAATTTAAAAGGAAAGAGGGCACTCACACCAACATATTATTATCAACTCTACCAATACATAGCATAGATGCCTTTATATAGGTGTAAAACCCTATCCCAATTAGGAAAACCTAAATAAAATAGGAATATACTTCTAGTAGGATCTTGAAAAATCATCTTAAATAATTCTACAAGATTTGCACTAATAATTAAAAATATTAAAGTAATACAAAATATTAAATATCTTGATTTTCTCGTCCTTCATCACTTACTTTGCTCACTTTACTTCGTATTTGCTTTATACACTGTGTGTGAATTGGTTATTTTAATACTTCCGCATTTAACTTTGATTTTAGTTTAAAAAGAACTTTGTTATTTACTTTAGTTTATAAAAAATTCAACAAAATTTTTAAATCTCTAAAACTCCAATTCACTTGCCTCTTGGAGTGCCATTTACGTCCTCATTCTTGTGACCAACAATAACATGCTTGCATTCTGTACAAAACAATTCCGTCCTAATAATTTTACTAAAAAAAATGAGAATCCTAGAGCTAGAAATAATGGAAGTTGCCTTTTTCTTACTAAAGAAATCTTCAAAATCCTAGATGAGAGGATCGTAAAAGAGCAAAGGAATTTGTAGACTAGACGGAATTTGAAGCTCTTAAGGTGAAAACAGCTGGGAAACAAGCTTGACTACTCCCCACATAGGTGCATCATTCTGCAGAAAACAATTTCGGTTGAGATTCAGCCATAAATCTTGGACATTAGATAATCTGTCATGTAAAATTTCCTTTATAACATAAATCTAGACGAAAGATGAATGCGTCTCTATCTATTGCCAGAATTACAACCTTAGTAGGCTTTTGCCTGTCCAGAGGATTTACTAGACTCTTTCACGCAGCTAACATAAATATAGGGGTATGACGAATGACTATATTTATTGCCAGAGTGATATATTACATTTTTGGTCTACACAGCTCAAGAAGATTGTTAGGAAGAGTTGTTAGCAATATGAATTTGCCGCTTGCCACATAGGCAAATTCATGTTTACAATCAAAAATTGCATTGTTCTTAACCAAATTTAGCATGATAAGAGAATTTGCAGCACAGTTAAAACCCAGTTATGAAGATCTATTTTTTTCTCAAGGCACCACAAATAGGGCAAAGAAATTGAAGGACATAGCTTCTGACCAAATAAACGACGTCAAAGGCCTTGCAGTAACTATCAAGATTTTTTGCAACATTATCATTCTTGAAACAGCGGTAAATTGGTTTAGCAACCAAAAGAATTCAACATTTTTACACAATGCAAAATATAGCATTGTATAATTATCATGCACCAAAAAGCATAATATATCATTCAAACTGAAGCTAATATAATTATCATGCATCAAGATGATAATGTCAAAATTTTCAGTTTTCACTTCTGAAATTTCAGTTATTACCTTTAGTTTCATCACTGATAATAATGGAAGAGAATAATTCTAAACAAACTCATAATCTCAACAAACACTGATCTTTAAATAATAGCTATGAAAGTGAAAAAGTAACAAAATTATCAAATGCTATAGTCAATTCGAGCTCTGAAGATTAAGTCATTTGGCAGGGAAAAAAATCATCAAACTCAGTGTAGTAGAATGCTTGTTGATGTTAATGAGCTTATTAAACAAGCCTACTCGCGAGTTTTTTGGTGTTCAAACTCGACTCAATTATGAAGTTGAGCTTTAAATTTTATACAAGTTTGGTTCGTTTATTATTGAGTCAAGTCATAAATGAGCTTTTATCGAGCCGAACTCTCTTATTTACAGCCCTAAATGTTGGTTTTTGAGATAATGGGTGAAGATACATAAAGATTAAAAACAATGAGTATAAAATTTTGGGGGAAAAAGAGAAACAAATGGATAAAATATTGATGTTGAGTCAAATTAACTGAGTTAATATTCAAAAGGATTGGTTGCTTTTTCAAATAAAAAAAATGAAACTCGAATTGTAAAGGAGTCAACTTATAAAGTTTAACTCGTAAATAGGTTATTAATTGGAATATTTACTTATTGAATGAGTTTTAAATAATCTTAGTTTATTTTTATTATAAGGATTGGACTTTGAACCTCAGGATTAATAATTATGCATTCAACTACTTGACTAGTTTTAAGTGGTATGAATGAACTTAGCGTTTTTTTGTTTCTTCACTAATCAAATGAGTTTGTGACAAATGTAAATCGAACTTATGATGAGTTAAATTTAGGTGAAGTTACAAATGAATTTCTAAAAAACGCTAAACAGAAGGTCTATTCGAGTTTACCAAATTTTCAATATAGGCTAAACACAAAACAAACTTGACCCAAGCAATAGACATTAATGTTATAGTACATTGACGCACCGGAAGCTATAAAATAAAAGGGATAAATAGTTGAGTTCGTTGATTCATGTACGAATGTTGGAAATAACTTTTTTACAACCTGTTGATTCTGTGAATACTCAGGAAATAGACAACTAAAATTCAAGAGTTTGGGAAAAATCTCAAAAAATTTTACTGAATGATCAAAAAACTGAATGGCAAAGTCGGCACAATAAGGTTTAAACCAAAAATTACAACCGAACAAGGAAAAGACAAAAATGCCCTTAATAAAATGTTCTGGGGCTCCGAAAAGGGTTTAAACGTCGTTTTTTTGGCCTAAAAACAAAGAATTAACACACTGTAGGACTTGAAAAGAGTTTCAATTTGATATGTTGTGCGTCCCGTAACTCTTCCTAGATCAAAAGTTATGGCCTCTAAAAGTTCTACCGCATGTCACCACATCCAAGCCCACCTAATAATCCAATGATTTTTGTTCTGCATCATTCCTCCAAGATAGAGAAAATTTTCCCTCAAATTTGCAACAGGTTCATCATCAAAAGAATTACAAGTGTAAGGAATCAAGTGTTTCACATTGAAGACGTCTGCAGTACTGATATGGCTAGGCAACTTTAACCGATAAGCATTTGGATTGATCTTCTCAATAATCTCGATAAGACCAATCTTTTTAGCTGACAGTTTGTTGTAATCACCAACTGCAAAACAATCCTTAGTTAGAACCGCCCACACAAAGTCCCCAACATCAAACTCCAAGTGCCTTCATTTCTGATCCATATCGTACTTGTATTTGGCATTTACAGTGCAAAGATTATCATACACTGCCTCGTGGACATCCTACAAGCCAGTCTCAAAGTTAGCAGCTTTACCATGCACCTTACTCTTACTCGACAGAGCTAAGAGATTGAGTGGTTCACGAGGCTGAGCAGAATACACCACTTGAAAAGGACTGAAACCAGTACTGCAATTAACAGCATGAATATGAGAAAATTTGGCCTGACACTGTTCTGATCCCAACTCTTCACATGATCACCCACCAAACAATGCAGCAAGTTTCCCGATAATCGATTCACAACCTCAGTTTGCCTTTCAGATTATGGATGATAAGCAAGAAATTCAATTGTGTATTAACCATCTTCTATAAGTTGCGTCAAAAGTGTCTAAGAAATCGAGTATCTTGATCGGAGACAATAGAAGAGAGCAATCCATGCAAATGGTACACATCTAAAAAGAATAACAAAGCTATATTAACAACATCCGTAGTCTTTTTGCAGGGAATAAAATGCACCATCTTAAAGAACCTATCAACAACAACAAATATGGAGTCATTACCTTGTTGTGTACGCGGAAATCCCAGTACAAAATCCATACTAATATCAGTCCAACGCAGAGAAGGTACTAGTAAATGCAAATAAAGTCTTGCATTAGTGGCCACACCCTTTGACACCTGACAGATCTTGCACCTCTGCACATACTTTTCAACCTCTCTGCGAACAGTAGGCCAATAATAGGATGCCAATATTAGTTAAAAATTATGATCTTGCCCAACATGATCCTTACTATCCAATTCTCGAATGATTTGCAAACAGAGACTGCAATATGGAATACACAATTGATTGCCCTTGAAAAGAAACCCATCATGCAATAGAAAATATTTCTTCGTCCTAGATTGGACATCTTACAGAACAACAAAAAAAGTAGAGATCAGTAGTAAGCAAGTCACGAAAATAATCAAAACCAGGAACCTCAACTAGCATGGAAACCAGCAAACCATTTCTGCGACTCATAGCATTAGCAACCCGATTAGCAACGCCAGCCTTATGCTTAACAACAAAAGTAAACTACTCTAGATAAGAAATCCATCTAGCATGACGAGGTGACACTTTATCCTGCTGATGTAAGTTTCTAAATGAGTCGTGATCCGTGTACAGAACAAACTCCCTCTGAAACAGATAGTGGTGCTAATGCCTGATAGCCTTAACAACTGCATAGAACTCAATATCATAAATGTTGTAGTTAAGCTTCATCCCAGACACTTCTCACTAAAAAATGCCACAGGTTTACTGTTCTAACTGAGAATTGCGCCAATACCCACCTTAGAAGCATCAATATGTAATTTGAAAGGCTGTGATAAATCAAGAAGCACTAGGATAGGCACAGAAGTAATGCTCTCTTTGATCTACAGAAAAACTATCTCAGCCTCTTCAGTCCATTCAAACTGACCACCTTTCATATAGTCAGTGATAGAAGTCGTAATGCTGCTAAAGTTGGCCATAAAACGCCTATAGAAAGAAGCCAGACCATGAAAACTCCTCAGTTCAGTCAAATTCATTGGTCTAGGCCACTCTTTCATAGGTTGAAGCTTGGCTACATCAACCTCCAAGCCAGTGGTAGAAACTACATACCCTAAAAACAACACCTTGGGAACCATAAAAACACACTTCTTCATAGCAACATAAAATTTCTCCCTACATAGCACATTAAAACCTTCTCTCACATGCTTCAAGTGCTCTTCAACATTAGCACTATAAATCAGTATATCATCAAAATATACCATAACAAATCTACCAATAAAAGGTCGCAACAAATGATTCATAGCACACATAAAAGTACTATGAAAAATAGACAAGTCAAAAGGCATAACAAACCACTCATACAACCCCTCCTTAGTCTTAAAGGCAGTTTTCCATTAATCACCCAGCCTAATTCGATTTTGATAATACCCACTCTTTAGGTCTAGCTTAGTAAAAACAGTTAAGCCATTAATTTGATCAAGTAAGTCATCTAGATGAGGAATGGTAAAACAGTACCTGACAGTAATTTTTTTGATGGCTCTGCTGCCAACACACATCCGCCCGAACCATCTTTTTTTGGTACTAAAAGAGTAGGAACTACACAATGACTCATGCTCTCACGAATGTGCCCCTTTACCAATAACTCCACCTGCCGGCACAAATCCTCATGCTCTCGTGGCTCATTCTGTAATGTGGTATGTTAGGCAATGCCACACTTGGATCCAAGTCAGTATTGTGCTAAATATCGCGCATCGGAGGCAACCCGTCAGGAAGTTCTGCAGGAAAAACATCACTGAACTTTGCAATCAAAGAAGCCATTAATTCGGGAATAGAATCTGCTTTAGTCACCTCCTTTCCCAACAACATATACCCAATCTTAGAATTATACAACTCCTCCTCAAACTGAGCCATAGCAACAGTGTAGAAATGTCACTATTAGACTTGGGTTGTTCAACAGCTTGTTTACTAGGTAACAACACAATTTTAACCCACTTAAACATAAAGCTGTAAGTGTTAGCACGCACATCATGACACACACTCCGATCATACTGCCAAGGTATACCTAATAACAAGTGACAAGCATCCATAACTACTACATCACACCACACTGCATCCTTATACTTCAACCCAATAGAAAAAGAATTAAGAGCTAGTTTAGACACTGAAACCTCACCTCCTTATTTTAGCCACTCCAATTTATAGGGCTTAGGGTGTTTTTCAGTCTGAATGTTCAATTTCTACACAGCTGCAGCAGATACAATATTTTCACAGCTACCAGAATCACTCATAAAATGACATACCTTACCACCGGTGGAAAATGTTAATTGAAAAATGTTAGTGCGCAGCCAATCATCAGTACTTGTAGCCTTCAGCGTCAACTAAAATCGTCAAACCACCAAAGGCACCCCAACATCTCCCTCAATAAGAACTTCATCGATTATTTCCTCATCATAAATTGGATTGCCAGAGAACTCAATTTCATCCTTCTCACAGTCGTTAGTGTCAACAAACAGTTCCTTTTTCATAGCAGTCTTTCTGTACTCAAATTGTCTGTGTCCAGTCTCCTCATAACTGATGATGCCTTGCAAGTGCATAAGTGTCGTTGTAGTTTTACATTGGGAGTATCCCTAGGGTTATCAAATCTAATGAAATAGCTCTAATTGTGGTCAAAAAATAAATTAAAAACAAATAAAAACATCAATTTTTTTTTTGGAGTTTTGGAAATGAAAGCAAGCAATAAATTAAACACAAGACACTCAATAATAAGAAAACGTTAGGTCTTTCGAGATAAAACCAAGGATCTAATTGCCTAATGAATCAAAATGGGTATTAACAAATGAGTGTGAGTATTCTCTCTATAAGACTAACCTAAGGCCCATCTCGAGGTCACTTAAGTAGTGCATACACCTCTTAGGAAGGTTCTTTTGGCCTTACCTAGCCAAGTTAGGCCCATTAGGCTCCTTGAAGAATTTTCTCGAACACCTTGTAGGCATAGGTAAATTTCTATCCTAAAACCATAAAACTTATATGCAAGTGAACTAAACCAAACTTCTTCTTTCAATTTATCATTTGGGCTTGTTAAAAACAACATTTTGGTGATCAATCACAACACCATTCAATCAATACAAGTCATACAATCAACACCAACCATAGATTTAGCAATTAAAGCACAATAAAAATAGATATAACATTAAAAACACAATACCCATAAAATTAATCATTCATTAAGGCTAAATCAATCTAGGTTTACATCTCTAAACCCTAACACAAAATCTAAGCTAGCATATTTACAAAACTACTCATAAAGCAATAAAAATAAAAAATAAACATGATTCTAAAAAAATAAAAAGGAAATAGAAAGGAAAAGTAAAGCTTATATCAATGGGTGATGGAAGCCTCCTCAATCCTATTCTCTCTCTTCGTCAATTTGTCTTGAATCTTCTTTAGAAAATGAGTAAAGAATGATTCTCTTCTTTAATGTGCAAGTCGAAGGGTATCCAAAATAGTGTGTGAGAGGCCTATTTATAGCCCTTGAGGTCCCCCACAAGCCCTAGCAAAATCCTCCCAAATATGCCTTTGATGTGTGCTTTGGTCCCTACAAGTTTTGCCAATTTCGTCACATTCAATTTCCTCTTTTGAAGTGTGTCACGACTGTGAAAAATGGGTATCAAAACCGTCACATATCTTTGCCCGAAAAGGATGCATTTTCTTATTTTTCACAGTTGTGACATAGGTCGTGACCATGAGGGAGGCCGTGACATGGTCACGGCTGTGACACAGTTCCCTCACGGTCGTGAAACTTCTCTGGAAGTGTTGCTCCACATTTTTCACTTATCACAGTCGTGAGGGTTGGCCATTGATTAATTATCAGATATTAAATGAGAAAAAGAAGGGAAGAAGTTGTGATGGAAAAGGACTCTTAAAACCTAAGCTAGTTTGGTCAAACTAGGACACTAATTTTGCATGATATGTGGCCGGTTTTTTGTGATGAATTACAGCATATTTTGTAGTGTTTTAAGTGCCCAAAACACTGAATATATTAGAGGACATTAGGGTTTTATTAATACAAAAATTTTGGCACAAAAAAAAAAGTGCAGCAAACCGAAACTCTTCTTCCAACACACAACTCTCTTCTCTTCTCTTCAAGGTCCAAGCGAATTTGAGAAGGAAAAAAACAGAAGCTAAACCCTTTCTTCTTTCCTTCTAAGCCTCCATAATAACCT
>CAODLS010396932.1:0-14409 GCA_948243855.1 Flueggea neowawraea
TCTATAAATTATTGAGAAACTATACAAATATAAGAAAAAAATTTAGGTATTGCTTGGTTGAGGGTGAATGGAAAGAGGAAGTTCAGAACTTTCTTTATTTGGTTGAACAAAGGGAGTTGGACTTTTCGGAAAGTCAACTGCTTAACTTTCCTTAGATCTCAGGAAGTAACTTCCTGAAAGAGGTCAGGAAGTCTGACTTCCTTAGTAGTACAATTAAATTTACAAAAATATCCTCAAAATATTATTTACCTATGAATTTTTATTTATTTTTAAAATTTATAAATCATTTCATAAATATTTTATATAAATCAATTTTTATAGAAATAAGAAAAATACTAGCACAGCACCCGCAAGATGTAGCGGAAATTTTAAGCGACTTAATTATATTATTAATTGAAACAAAAATATTTTTGGCAATTTAATGTTTATTTATTGGGAATATAAATTTTTACAGATTTTTTCATATCAACTTTTTTTGTAGAATTGTATGAATTACATTTCTTGTCATAAATAAGAGTCTCTCATCCATCCCTATTTTTTACTACCGTCACATGCATTTGATCATGAAAAAAATAGGTGAAAGTAGATTAAGACCGATATGACTGAAAATAGTTTAATGCATTATTCTTATAAAAATTGTCATTTTAATATCTTGTGCAAACTTCTTATGATTTTTTAACAATATTTTTTTTAGAAATTGAGGGATTCTAATATACCTAAAATTTTAAGTGACTTAATTAATATCCCATGTCAAGAAAAAATGGCCAAAATATACGAAATAAATTAATCATTTATTGCATAATTAATAAAAATTAGATCGGAAAAAAAGGTAATTATCTGAATATATCAATAAAGTAAACAATTGATCTTTCATAAATCAAAACCTTGCATTAATCTTTTATTGATTTTTAATAATGTTAATCAAAATATACTTACTAGGAAAATTAACTTGATTGTGAATTTATATAAATATTAAATTTATCCACATATATTTATTTATTTATCTCTAATTGTTTATCTGACCATTCAGATCTTTTTCATAATTTATTTATCTTACTGATTGAAAATTTTTTCTGTCAATAATATTAGTCATAGTCAGGTTCTTTACTTGTAGAATTTTTAGATAAACTGAATATTTTTGTTTTCTTTATTTTTCATCCCCATTTATTTTTTTAAATTTCTTTAATCAATCAAATAATTTGATGGATATTATTTGGTCATTTCAATGTTTTGTTATAATATTTTCAATTTTTATTTTAAAATTATATTACTTAAAAATATATAAATATTCTTTATTTGAACATACAAATCATTTGAATTAAAAAATACAAAATTATAGTTTATAAATTTCAATTCATAAAGTTTTAACAAATAGTCAATTTATAAATTCTAATTTCTATAAATAACATAATAAATGTTTTAATTTATGACATTTAACCAATTTATGTGATAACAATGAAATAATTATTGTATGACATGTGTCATTTTAATAATGCACCAAATGTCATTTATTGAGGCTATATAAATGATACGTGTCAATTTTTAAACTCATGTATTTTGCTTTATATTAATATATATATTTTTTTTATATTTTTAAGATTTTCAAAATATAAAATATTTTTATTTAATTAAATAAATTAATTTTCGTCCAATTTTTTTAAAAAATATTCTTCATTATAGAATTGTTCAACTAATAACTATAGTTTTATTTCTTATGAGAGATATATTTTATGTAATAAAAATAAATATTTTTTATTTAATTTTTCCCATATTATTAGTTTAAATTTAATAATAATAAGGATATTATTGACTTTTTCAACCATCTTCCTAAGAAATACAATTTTTAATCAAACACAATAAATTGTACTTTCCGGGAATTTGAAATAGTAATCAAATATTATTGTATATTATTTTCCGAAAAATCACTTCCCAGGAAATAACTTCCCAAGAATTGACTTCCCAAAAATCGAACCAAGCAAGCCCTTAGTAGTATTCTTGTTAATTAATAGAATGCCAACTAATTCAAGTTTTTTTTTTCTAATGCGAATGTGCTTAATAGTGAGATTTCAAAAATAATTGTATGGCATTCCTCTATGATCATACGATATGTAGAATCATCAATCATCAATGGATAGCTCTTGAGTTTTAATTATTAGTGTGGATAGTAGCTCAATGGTTATAATTTAAGTAGCCTAACTATCAATGCATAGAAATTTCACCGTTTTAAATCGGACTAAATACCCGCTAGTTATTAATGGATGCTCAATAGAGCATCACATCTATCGATAGTCAGAACTAATTATATAACAAAATCCATTAAACTATGTATATCAGCTCAACTAGTGGCATGAATAACTATATCATTCTCATTTTGCACAGTGGTGACTGAAGTGTTGGTGGTGACTGAAGGTGAGGAGGTCATTTGGGTTTTTGGTTTGGTTCTTGAAGGAAGATAACAGGTTTGGGTTGGAGAAGATGAATATGTTAGGTTTGGTTACTTGAGTGTAACAAAGTAAAATACCTTCATTTTGAACCCTTAATTAAAATGATTTAAGCACTCAAAAAAATTGAAAAACGTTACAAGTTCGGATGTAAGTCATGACTTAAAATTCTAAACATTGATATTCAGAATCATAAGGAGAAAATTCACAGGAAGAAAGTAATACTAAAAGAGTTTGTCGAATGCTAGAAGTTGAAAATACTAGCATTAAAGAAACTTAGATGAATATAAGAATATTGTGAAACAGAGTCCACGTACCCCACCAATAAATCAATAAGATTTGGCATATCCATCATTGTCATACGAGATTTGACAGCTACGACATTGTCTTCTAAACCATGTATGTAAGCTATTCTGGATGTTTTTCTAGGTATTGGCCTTCTATATAGGGCAGATAATTTCGGATTGTGAAGATGACGGAAAAATGAAATAATCTAAAAACAGTATTTAAAAGCAGCAAAAATTAAAAAAAAAATCAAAATAATAGTACAAAATTGGTATATATTATGAATCTGTAAACCTATGCCAATCAGCAAACTGGCCAATTAATCAACAAAACGAGAAAAAACCTAATCAACAAAAAGTAATAGGATTATAAAGCTTGACCATAAAAGGGGTACAAATTGGCCTAACTTAAAAATTAGCATATATTATATTCAAAAATATATTCTAGCTTTTATTATTGTCGATACCGACTTATTTAGCATTTTAAATTCTCCCTTGATTCCTTTGTGAATTCTAAAAGTTTATACTCGCTGCATCCCTCTTTCTCACATGAAAATATTCAACAATTAGCAATTTTCTTCCCTAGCCCAATTGAAGAGGATAGACGCCGCTACATTCAAAAACCACCTTAATATTCTTTTAAGTAAGAGAAAAAGAAAAGCATTTCCAAATTAAATCATCGCCATTACGATTTTTAAATTTTTCCCCATAAGCTCTACAATGAAATTACTACAAATCTGAATACAAGTTCCTGTTATTTTTTCAATGGACCGTATTTGTTCGCCATAGTCGGCAAAAAGCGCTTCCATCTGCAATTGGGTACAAAATCTAAAATTAAACTCTTATGTCTTACTCATCGATTTAAGAAAAATGAAATATCCCCAAACTTGTCATTAGAAACATCCAATGATTCAAGAGATTTTTTTTTCCATTCGTCAACAGTAAATGAAGAATATCTTCTAGCATCACGAACCGTGCATTAACTAGACCCTCCATATATGCTTCTTAAAAGAATCAACACAAAAATCATAAGCATGAACACAATTTTTATATAAAAAAAGAAAAATGAAAAATACACATTAAACATTTTCATTTTAGAAATAATTGTTATTACACAGCATTAAAAATTATGAATATCATATTGCAAATCTCCGACACTTCAAAATCTTTCAAAAAAAAAGTCTTGACTCCTTTTTTCTCAACAATCCAACACAAAACCCAAAAATTTAGGAAAAAAAAGGGAAATCACTCTTTCGTCCTTGTGTTATAGTCAAATTCGTGATTACACCACTGTGTTTTGAAAAGGCTTTTATTACATCCCTGCTCTTAAATTTCGTCAACCAGAATTCAGTCAGAACTAGCAGGACAATATTTATTAAGCCACTCTCTTTTGTCCTGTGAGTTCTGGCTAAGGAAAAGAACATACGACGTATCAAACGGAGAAAGAGAAAGAATTCATGGCTAAGGTTTCGTATGCCTCAGCCATTGGAAGCTTGATGTATGCAATGGTTTGTACGAGACCAGACTTTGGCCATGCAGTGGGAGTTTTTAGTAGGTTTATGTCAAATCTAGGCAAAGCTAATTGGGAAGTAGCTAAGTGGATTTTAAGGTATCTACGAGGCACTTTGTACTTTGGAACAGGAGAGCCAAAGGTACAAGGCTATGTAGATGCAGACTTTGGAGGTGAAGTCGATCACCGAAGAAGCACTACAAGTTATATATTCACTGTTGGAAACATCGTTGTTAGCTGGATGTTGAGGTTACAAAAGATTGTCACTCTATCCACTATAGGGGCGGAGTATCTAGCAGTGTCTGAGGTCAGTAAAGAGATGATATGGCTTTTAGGTTTGTTAACTAAGCTGGGATTAAAACAGGAGAAGAATGTTCTGTACAGTGATCGTCAGAGTGCAACATAATTGGCGAAGAATTCAACATTCCATTCTAAAACCAAGCATATTGGACTCCGTTATCATTTCATCAGATCTTTATTGGCGGATGAGGTGCTAAAACTGAAGAAAATCCAAGGAAGCAAGAACCCATGTTAACAAAAACATTGTCTATTGGCAAACTAAAGTTGTGCTCAAATTCAATTGGTCTGCAAGAATAACAGGGCTAGGAAGAGCTGATGTATTGATCAAGGTGTGAAGACAGATTAAATTCAGTCTTCAAGTGGGAGATTGTCAGAGTGTTTTTGAAACAACCAACAATCACTTGCATCATTTGTTCATTTTGTCAAAGCACCATTTGTCAAAAGCTACACCAATTAAATTACTTTGACAAAGGAGGCAACCAATTAAATTTCTTAGACAAAAAGAAGGCAATTGATCGCTACAAATGGGTGGCAAAAAACATGTGAACAAGGGACTAATTGGGGTTATAAATACAACCTTCATGTGTTGCAGTGTGTGTAAGAAAAAATTGTGTGAGCTTTGGTGCTTTGTATTGTGAAACATAGAGAGTGTGGTGAGGTGTAGAGAGCTGAGTGAGATTTGCTGAGAGAAAATTGAAAGTAATTTTCTTGAGTTATGAGTGTGGTAAACACTATGTATTTTTCTCCTTTAGTAAAATATCTATAGCAGCCCGTGGAGTAGGCAAGTTTATACTAAACCACATAAATTATGTGAGCTGATTTATTGTTTTTTTGCTCACTTCCATATATCTAGAATATAGAGAATTTGCATATTTTTCCAATAGCTTTGTGTATGTGGTTGTTCTCTATTGGCTGGAGAAGAAGGAAAAAAGGATGGTCGAGTGGGCTTGTGTGGTGAGTTTATGGATTTAGTTATTTTTGATCTGGTTCACAGGTTTTTAGTTTTTGTTGCAACAAAAAAAATTAAGGTGTTAGTCCACATCAATATATTTCAGACCATTTAAGTAAAACTAACGTGGTTTGACATAAGGTATAAGAGCATCCTCAATAGTTAACCCCATTTTGGGTCCAATTATCACTACCACATCAGTTTTCCAGTAATCTCTCTTTCATTAGACTCTTCCACTCTAATGATTTAGATTATCATTAGACTCTTAAATGAGACCCACTGTCATTCTATTTTTCATTCAATTTTCTTTTTACAATTATACCACATAAAATATATTTTTGCACAAAAATAATTATATATTTTTAATTAGTGAGAAAAATGATTCATTTGACGAAATAAATTACAAAAATAATAAAATTACATGATAAGTAAAATTACATTTAAAAATTAAAATTTTGTTGGAAAAATAAATTAGAGTTAAAAAAATTACTTTTAAAAATTAAAATTACATTAGGAAAATAAATTAACATTAAGAAACAAAAAAATATTTTATTTATTTTTTAATTATTTGAATCCACTCATTTTTAATTAAAAAATCAAATAATAAAAAGTAAATAAAATATTACTTATTTTAATAAATAAATAAATAAATAAAATAATTATAAAAAAAGATAAATAACAATGGTCACAATTTGTGACTATTGTCACACTTGGGTGCTTTTGCAAGTGGGATCAAATTAAAAAGAACACGGTTTGGGCTGCTTGGTGTAATTAGGGCTAGATTGTTGGCCCCAACTTTTATTAATCCCTCACAATGGAGGAACCAATGCATAAAGAGACCAATAGTTTCTACATTGGTTCCCAATGTGATGCCCTAATAGAAGGCAAAATATATATACTAATATAAAATGTTATATATTAGCTAAAATATTGACATTTGTCAAATATATGAATTATATTCATGACATGTGACACATGCATTAGCTAAAAAATTAACACATGACACTCCATAAATTAAAATATTGTTATAATTATTTTATTTATTACCATATAAATTGATTAAATGTCATAACTTTTTAATATGAACACATTTGGTATAACATGGATTTAAGCTCATTGAGCCCAATTTATTGAATGAATTTGGAAGCCCTAAAAGGAGGCCCCTTTTTGCATAAATTACATTTATGGCATCACGTTTTCTCTATAAATATAAGGTTCTATTACACTTAAGAAGTACATTATCTATACCCAAACTTTACACTTGAAATTCTGTAGAATTAAACACTGACTTGAGAGTCAGATAGTCCCTCGAGGACTAACCGGCATCACTTTTATTTTTATTCTTGCAGGATTTAAGATGACTTCATATGTTCATGATCAATCGTTCATTATGTTCTTCCATTTTGGTCTCATTGCGGATTTAAGGCAACAACAATTAGCGTTGTCTGTGGGAATCGAGCAAAAAGTTGTGTTTTCAACCGTTCGTAGTGTTTTGTCTTTGATTTCTTCCAACGTTCTTTCTCATTTCAACTAATTCAGAGTTTGATCTTTTTCATCCTTAAGAGGTCTCAACAAGTTTGATTTTGAGAAGCTCTAGGAGAAATTCTTAAGAATCTTCTCCGTTTCAGCTTCAGAATTTTCTCTAAAACTTTCCTCGGAGTCATCAATTTCAGATCGCTCCTCAAAGTCATTTTTTGGAGCAATCTTCGTCGAAGAGCTCCTCAGGACCAACCTCTGGGAACTCCTTAGGACATACCTCGGAGAACTCCTCAAAACTCACCTCGGAGAACTCCTCAAAACTCACCTCGGAGGACTCCTTAAGACTCGCCTCAGAGAACTCCTTAGGACCTGTCTCAGAGAACTCCTCAAAGAACCCCTCAGAACCAATTCTATGGCACTCCTCAAAACCATCCTCCGTATCCTTCGACCTTTGAAACTATTTTAGAATCATCATTTGAAGTCATACGTGTCACAACCCATTTTCGAACCATGACCGGCGTATGAGGCAAACAGTCTATGAAAGCTCGGCCCATCTCGCACAAGTCTTCAAGAGCAAAACTAAAACTAATTTATTTAAAAACATTTCAAAACCAATTAAGCTTAATAAAATAAATAAATCCAAACTTTAATAAAACATAACCTTTCCATAATAATAAAATATTTGGTAAATAATAAATCATATTTAAATATTAAATAGATGTACAGAATCAAACACCCACAAGTATACCGGTGTTGAGCAACTAACAAAATAATAACTAGGCTTGAACAAAAAAGGAATTGACTGCAACTCCAAAGTACCTCACCGAGTGTTGAATGCCGGTAAATCGCAATCAACAAAAATCACTTGAAATAAGAACAAAGGAGATAGACAGAAAAGAAAAGGGTAAGAACCCTAGTGAGGAAACGACACTCCAGATCGCCTCATACATGCATCACAAAGACTGTTTTGAAAACAGTTCAAAATATATCACTTGCAGATATATAATTATATATACATATACATGCTAAATACAGCTAATAGTTTCAAAAAAATCATTTCGAAATCCTTGCAAACAAGGTAGACGACAACAATCACCAAATCGACTAAATGAATAAATTAAATAAAAACATTAAATTTTTTCCAAAATTTGAAATAGCCCAAAACATTTCCTTTGAAAAATATTTACCAAAAATCACTTTGATTTTACCAAAATAATTTCAGAGAAAAATACCAAAAAGGTTAATAGGATCAAAGATCATATTTCAAAGACGACTAGAAACTTTTAAAATGCATTTATGCAAAATAACCATTTTACCCAAAAATGAATACACTATCAAAATTATTAATCATGCCATGAAAACATCATGCTAGATGATAAACAGAGTTAGTAATCATTGATCATATACCCGTATTATATTAGCACTGCGCTGACTAGATCAGATCGAATAAACTCGCAACTTTAAAGTCCAAATGGTATCCGACTCAAAAGGGCTAACAGTCGACAGTCTTAGGGGCTCAAAATAGTATTCTCTGTCCACCCTAAGGGTCTCAAGACTGTAACTGACAGGAACTGTTTTAGGCACATCTGCGAGCTTTGCAGTCCACGTGTTCCAGCAAGATGTACTCCGTCAGACTTCAACACAATATACTACGAAAAAATAAGCAATAACACAGACTCGCTGAAACTATTATGCCCAACAAAACATATTAAAACCACAATCGGACATGGGACTAATATCTAAATCCATAGTCAGGATCATACGTGGACTCTGCCACAAGAAACATATGTGGACCTTCGCCATTAAAAATACCTCCACCACTAAAAACATATAGTCACTTGTGTTAGCTAGACACACGGGTTATCACCTACTCTGGTAACTGAGTGCTACCACCTACCCTGGTAACTGAGCTTTCACATTAGTATACCAAAGGTTACGTTTAACCCCGTAACAAAGGTGTCTCATATCGAAATATTTACCGAAAACGTATGCAAATATTTATTTAAAAATATCTGAATAGGCAACATGCCGAACATGCTTATTATTCGCCAAATGTATCAAACGTTCAACCGAAACGTTTGTTAGCAAAAATATTTCAAAGTACTAAACAGAGTATTTATTCCGAAAATACATTAAATCCCAAAAATAAATACATGTTTCAGAAAATATTCTTGAAATTCAAAACAGATGGTTTATTACCGAAACCATAATAAATATTAACATAATATTTATTTCAGAAACTATCAAAGTCTAAACAAATATTTATTACAAAAACATAATAAATTTCAGAGCAGATTTTCCATGTAAGTAAAATTTTAGGATTCCGATCCTTTAGAAATTCCAGATTACATGCAAAGGTTCTGACATAACAAAAATAATATAACTTTGGAAGACATAGCCTATGTGTCTGAAGCTGTCATTCCACTCACCTAAAAATCCAAGCTGAATAGCCCAGTCACGCACCGCTGGTAGCTGGCTAACCTGGATACGAAGCTGAAATAATTATCAGACAGAATCAAAGACATAATACTGGTACTGTGGCGGTACCAAAATACATGGTATGCAAATACAGACGCGGACTCTCAAAGTCCCAGAAAATCGATCTCGAGTGAGAATCTATCACTCTGGACCAAAAATCCAAAATTTAAGTAAAATTATAATTTGGTCATTGACCCATGTAAAATTACACTTCAATCCCCAAAATATTCTAAAGTTATTAATGAGTCCCTAATACTCCAAAAATCATAATTAAGCCCTCAAAATCCTGAAAATATATAAGTTGACTCTCTAAATTTACTAAATCCAATTTCAGTCCCTAAAATGCACAATATCACTTTCAGTCCCCATGGCAAATTACCAAAATAGTCTAACTTTCGATTCAACCGATAAAAATCGATTCCGAACATCCACATTAGTCAATCTCAACCTCAGGAACATGAATGTACAACTGGTTTCTCAACAATAACTCAAAATCTCAAACATTTAAGCAAAATCCGTCCAAACCCTAACCCTCTTCAAAAACTCATAAAATCTTTCGATTCAAAGCTTGAATCATGTTTATACAAGTCCTATCTAACCTATTCTAACATCCTCTAACATCATAACATCAAGAATCATCCAAAATTTCAAATCCTAGTTTAACTCGTCCAAACTCAAACCCATGGATTAAAAGCATGAAAACGGAATCAAAAATAAGAAAAGAATGGTTACCTTCAAAGATGATTAGGAACATTGGGCAAACAATGAGGAAGTGAGAGAACCGATCTGACAGTATGGTCGGGGTTCGTATATATATAGAAAATGGATGCTTAAGTATGCGAATCAAATGTTAACGTACGTAAGGAACAATCTCAGGTACACTAGAAGCAACTCACGTACATCAACAGGGTCAAAAATTGTGTCTAGAAGCTTTAGAACCGAAAGAAAACACGACCTCACGTACGTGACATGATTTCTCAGGTACATGAATCAAACCAAGCTCCAGCTCATGTACGTGACTTTCTTACCTCACGTACGTGATCACAAGTGTAGCTTATGTACGTTAGCCTTATGCCTAACGTACGTAAGGCTTGCCAAAAAAACTACATTTGATTTCCTTTACTTTCGAACACGTACTAGACCATTTTCGAGGCTTAACAACATCGAACCTTACATGATTAACATCATTAACATCCCCAAACACAATATCAATACCCCAAACATGAAGGATTAGGATCGAAATCAATCGAAACAAATTAGGACTGGTCAGAATACTACAAAAGATAAGCCATAATTGGACGATATATTACAATACGTCTTCGGAGTCATCGTTAAAACCATCCTTCGAAGCCACCATTCTGTGGAGTCATCTTCAGGATCACCATCCAAAGTCATACACCTTTGGAGTCTTGTTCAGAATCATCCTTTTGATCCATCCACCTCCGGAGCTCATTCGAAGTCTTCTTCTAAACTATCATCTGGATCCATCCACCTCTGGAGCCTTCTTCAAAACTATCCACCTCATGAGCCATAATCGGAACCATCCTCCTGAAGCCATCCACCTCTGGAGCCTTATTCAAAACCATCCTCTAGAACCATTCACCTTCGAAGCCCTCATCAGAACTATCCCCCGAAGCCATCAATCTTCGGAGCACTCTTAAAAACCTCTCCCAAAGCACTCCTCAAGATCTTTTTTGGAGTTATTTCAATTTTCTGACACCCCATATGGTGGTGAGGATGAGATCCTAAGTCATCATCCACGATGACAATGATGATGTTCAAGACATCAATCGTCCCTTGAACCCTGAAAGGCCCCAAAGAATCCTTGCTAGAGCAGGTGTTTCAGGAACCAACAACTCAACGGTTCCCCTCATTGACTACGCGGTGTTGAGGAAGGAAATGAAGAAAATAGAAAAATGTTGAAGGAGGTAATGTTCAATGAAAGAACTCAAGTAAATTTCCTTCCAGCTCTTCAAGCACTTACCAATAGTGGGGATGCCACCAAAAGGTAAAAGGACTCAAAGGAAGAACAACCATTGAACCTCCACCCACAACTTCCTGAATACCAAGAGCCCTACTTTTATCCCCAATTTTGTGAAAAGGGGCATGAAATCCACATAAAAAAAAAAGAAGGCATGTTTCATTCGTGAAGGGAGAGGGAGCAATACCAAGAAGTGGTGGATAACACTTACAAGGAAGTTCCTAAAGCTCTCATTAAAAAGGCCTTCTCCATGACAAGCGCAAGGGATATGGTCGATATCCAAAAGATAGTCAAAAGGATAGCCTAAAACAAAAACATTTAGTATCGAAAGAAGAGAAGCAACAGGAAGGGGCAATCCCTTTCACCAATGAGATTATGGGAAAGCCTCTTCCCCCAAAGTTCAAGATGCATCAACACCTTACCTTTTTAGGAAAAGAAGATTCGCATGAGCACATACAAAACTATGAGTCCATCATGCTCCTACATGGTGGAAGGATGCAATCATGTGACGCGTATTCTGAATCACACTAAAAGATGTCGTTCGTGATTGGTTCTATGCACTAAAGGAAGCATCTATCTCATATTTCAACCAACTAAAGAATGACAACATTAAAACCTTCTTCATCAACACCAAGAGGAAGAAAGATGTCACTTACTTATTAAGTGTGAGGCAAAGAGAATGAGAGAGCTTAAAGCAATTCATCGATCGGTTTAGGAATGTAATGCTGGAGATCCACGAGTTGCAGCTAAGTGTTGTTGTAGCAGCAATGCTTCATGGAACTCAATCCATTCAGCTCCAAAAATCATTGTCTCTTGATCAACCCAAATCATTAGCTAACTTATTTATTTGTGTCAACCAATATATAGGGCAAACAGAGATTATAAAGATAGTTGGCTGGAGGAATGATAGAAAAAGGAAGGAGAGAGGTGAACAAGATGAACCAAACAAGAAGTAAAGAAGAAGATGAACCAAAGGAACCATTAGAAGGACATGTTGGAATACTCCATTAAATTTTCATTGCGAAGTTCCAATAACATTGAAGGTCTAACTGCTGAAATGAAATTAGCAAGACAACTACAAATTAAAAAATCGGTGGCTCGCAACGACTCACAACTGGCAGTGTAACAACTTTAAGAGGAGTATGAAGCAAGAGAGTCAACTATGGCACAACACTTGAGAAAGCTCCTTGAAAAGAAGCGATAGTACGAGCATTGAAGGTTGAATTCCCTGAAAGACCACCATCAAGGAGAGAGAAATTTTAGAAACTGAAAGAGGGGTGAAAGATTGGAGGAACCCAATGAAGAAATATCTAATGACAGAGAAACTTCTACCAAACCCTGTAGATGTCAAGAAGATGAGAGTTTGGGGAGCAAGGTTGGCAATGGCAACAACACATGAGGGATCTATGGATAACACTTGAGATTTAGAGCACTTGTAAAATACTTCAAGCAGGCTGTTCTGGCCACTAAAGAATGAAGGTGCCTTAAAAAGGTAAAGAAGTGTGACAACTATCAAAGGCACGTTCCCATTGTCAATGCATCGATCTCAGAACTTTAAAGTGTTCCTCAACCAATTGCATTTCCACAAGTGGTAGAAGGGAGAAAATTCCTCATTGTTGCCATAGGTTACTTCAGAAAATGAAACAAAAATTATTTGTCAACATAAGCCTCAAGGTCGAACCACTATAAACTCTTTGCTCCTCCTATACTTTTTGTAACCTCATTTACTATTACATACACAATGAAATCACACATATAATTGCTCTCCTATATCGATCGAAGGAAGAAGTCTCAAGATTGACATATATATATATACAAAAAAAAGGAATGGATGAGGGAAACCTATACTTAGAACGTGATAAAAGTGTAGGCTCCACTCCCACTACCAACAAAGTTTGCTAAAGCATATGATAACTACAAACTTTGGGAGAAACCAAGAACTCATCACCAAAGCATGCAAAGTGCAATAAGACCGTCAAGATATGTGGGAAAGCAAAAGATCGCCATGAACACACACATAAAGCAAATTAGTGAGGATAATTATACAAGGACAAGAAAAAACCATTAAGCGTTTGATAAGAAAAAACTTGTTAGGAACGCACGCGGAAAATCATCATGATTTATTACAAGAACACGAAAAAATCGTCAAAATGTGTGACAAACAAAGATTTGTCATGAACACAGGCTGAAAATAATCGTGATTTATTACAAGAACACGAAAAAATCGTTAAGACGTGTGGCAAACAAAGACTTGTCATGAATGCAGGCGGAAAATAATCGTGATTTATTAAAAGAACACGAGAAAACCGTTAAGGCGTGTAGCCAACAAAGATTTGTCATGAACGCACGCGGAAAATAATCATGAAAATAAATCGATCAAGTGGAGCAAAACAGTGTAGTCATTTACACAAAGTCTAGAGAAGAAAAAGAATTCAAGCACCAACAACATGATAGTAAATTTCAAGCACCAATAACAACATTATTACTATTCAAGCCAAAAAAATCAATCAACTCGAAAAGTAAATTTCGATTAAGTGATTTGGGAGAAATAGTGACAAGTCTACACCAACAGTAGTGCTATTAAAAATATATAAATAACAAGTACATAAAAATGCAGAATGACTAATCAATAACTAAGTTTCAGCAAAAAAATCCTCTGAAACTGGGACTGCATCATCCAAAGAAGTAAGATCAAGGTCTGAAGAGATTGAAAGAAATTCATCTAAATCAATCTGGCACTCAAAAGAATCTCTCAAATCCTCATCCAAAGTTGGAATCGAGTCATCTAAAGATAGGCTCCAAGCTAAGTAAGACATGCTTCCCAAAAAATGCCCATGCACAAAGAAAAAAAGAGTACAAGGATTTAAAAAAAGGGATGCTACTGAAGCCCGTGTAGGTTGAATGTCATTCGTCTTCAGTCGAAACTACAGATATGGAAGTACGTTGCTCTTAATCAGAGGAAGTGGTCAGTTCAAGTAGTCCATGCT
>CAODLS010397032.1:0-11484 GCA_948243855.1 Flueggea neowawraea
TTATTCTTGTGAGACAAGAAAGGCAAAACCTAGTGTGACTAGATTAGGAATTCAGCACACTCCTTCTAGATTAGGAAGAGACCGAATTCTTGGAGGACAAGGAGAGAGAAATTTCGGCCTTGTTATGCACCTATTTAGGTCTCATCTTATGCCTATAAATAGTGTGCACTCATTGCTATTCTTTGATGGTTTGGCCGAATTAGTGAGTGCCACAAACAAAAGAGAGAAAATTATTTATGAGTTTTAGAATAGAGATTCTAAAATAAGTGCTAGCACACATTAGCCTAATCAACGATCTTGTATGTGTGTGAGAGTAGAGTGGAGTTGTCTTTTGGCAGTCCTTATTGTCAATAGCATTCAGCTCAACACAAATCAAAGGAAGCAATTCGACAATTCCAGCCTTCGGAGAAAAACAATTCAGCTAAGTTAAAAGGTATATATATTCGGCCTCCTTTTATTAATTATGATTAGATACAGTGTTCCTGGATGTTTCTTGTGTGATATTATTGTTTTTTCCGCTGCGCATATTAGATGCTTATTCGCACAAGAAACCCAACAATATATTGTTTATAACTTCGGGAATCCACTTGTAATCAAGCTTTCATATTAAAGCTTGAGGGTAGTATAAGTTTGCTTGTTAAAACCCTGAAAAACAAGAGTGGTTGCTAGTGAACCTTAGAAACTGGTGTTGGCTTTCTTGTTTTGGCCTGAAAACAAGTGTGTAGAAGGTTTTTTATGAGCCTGAAAATAAGGAGTTGTAACGGTTTGCCTGTGAGGAAGACTTAGTGGATTCAGACTCTTTAGTAAGCTAGAGGAGTGGATGTAGGTAAAAGAGGATCGAACCACTATAAATCGAGGACTTCTCTCTTCTATCCCTTCATCTCTTTATGATTATTAAGTTCACTTATTGTGATTGTGTATTGGATTTAATTTCTATTTTGTTTTTGACATATTGTGCAAAAAGTTTTAAAAAGTTTTCAAATTTCCAATTTAAATCCAATTCACCACCCCTTTTGGATTGCCATATAGGGATTATAATTGGTATCAGAGCTTGAGTGCTCAAATTTAAGGTTTAACCACCTTAAGTTAAAAGATTCAAAATGGAGTCATTGGGAGACATATCTTGATATGAAGTTTGTCTATTAGCAGAGGTCCTCTCTTTGATGACAGTGAATATGTCCATTAGAAGACAAGAATGATGGTATTTTTGGAATGTGAAGTTGAGGAAGTTTGGAATGTAGTAGAGACTGGTCTATATGTGCCACAAAAGATGGTAGATGGAGTTGAATCACTCAAACCAAAGGCGGAATGGACTAATTATGACAAGAAAATGGTTTGCTACAATAACAAAGCAATGTATATTTTATTTTGTGCACTTAGCAAGACCCAATTCAATAAGGTCCAACAATGTTCCACTGCTCATGAGATTTGGAGGACTTTGTAGATAACCTATGAAGGGACTTCACAAGTGAAGGAGAACAATGTACCACTACTTGTTCATAAATATGAAATGTTTAAGATGAAAGAAGGAGAAGGCATATAAGATATGTTTGATAGGTTCAATGACATCTTGAATGGGCTAAAAGCACTTGGAAAGACTTACTCCAATTCAGAACTTGGGCGAAAGATCTTCAGAGCTTTGCTAAAGTCTTGGGCTTCAAATAAAGATGCAATTTTGGAAGCTAAGGACCTTAATACATTACCTTTGGAAGAATTACTTGGTTCACTTCTTAAACACGAGATGGGATTGCATGAGGAAGAAGAACAAGTATCAAAGAGTGATAGAGAAGAGAAATGGTTCTTAAGTCCAAAATTGTTGAAGAATTCGAGGATATAGAAGAACAAGACAGCGATGATGAAGATATGGCAATGTTTGCTATAAGGTTCAAACGGTTCATGAGAAAGAACAAACCTTGGAAGAAGAGCAAAGATCAAAGCTCAAAGGAGGAATCAAAGAAGGATTTCAATAAGGACTTCAATAAGGGCAACTCAATCATTTGTTACAAATGTAACAAATCTAGCCATGTGAAGCAAGAATGTCCTCTTACAAAGAAATAATCCAAGTTTTCAAAAAAGAAAGAAAGGGAAGGCAATGAAAGCCACATGTAGTGACAGTGATGAGAACAACTCCAAAGAGGATAAAGAAGTATAGGAAATGACAAATTTGTGTTTAAGGGCAATAGAGGATGAACTCTCAAGTGATGGAAAAAATGAGGTAATCGAAAACTTTACTCTTGATGAGCTACATGATGCATTTGATGAATTACATGATGAGTTCCAGAAATTAAGTGCAAATATGTTACATTAAATAAAATTTCAAATGATCTTGGTGTGAAATTGAATGCTTTGGGTAAAGAGAAAATGTCTTTGATTGAAGAGAACTTGCTTTTAAAGAACGTGGTTGAAAAGTTTTCAAACATTTCCTATAAGCTCACAAGTGGGAAAGAGAACCTTCAAAAACTTTTGGATTCTCAAAGATAATCTTTATCCAAACATGGCTTAGGCTACAACCATTTCACACCCAAAAAGTCTTCTAAAATTGTTTTTGTAAATCAAGGTACCTTAGTAGACAATGCATGCTCATATTTTGGTGTTGATGGACATTTTGCTTATTTATGCAAGTTGAGATAGCCTAAGCATGTTAGGGTTAAAAAGATTTGGGATTCAAAAAGAACAATCATGCCCAACATAGTAAGAACTAACCTTAAAGGACCCAAAAATGTTTAGGTACTAATTTCAAAGGTTTGAAATGTCTTTGTAGGTGTGAATGAGAGATAAAGCGAAGAAGTATATGTGGTATCTTGATAATGATTGCTCTCATAACATGAGAGGAGATAAGGTCATGTTTTCACACATTTCACCTAAAATGGAGGCTATGTTATATATTGATGATAATTAAAAAGGTAAGATAGTTTGTGAAAGTAAGGTTGATAAGTCTCCTAACCCAACCATTGATGATGTCTTACTTATTGATGGATTGAAGCACAACTTGTTAAGCACTAGTCAAATTTGTAATAAAAATTGCAAGGTTATGTTTGAGCCACTAGATGTGTGATTTATGATGATCATGATGTTACTTTGCTTTTTGATTCAAGGCATAATACTATATATGTTGTTGATTTATTTGAATCTAAGGCCTTTAATGAAAAATGCCCAGTTGTTATGAACAATGATGCTTGGTTGTGGCATAGGAGGTTAGGACATGCTAGTACACATATGCTCTCTAAATTAAGTAAGGATGATTTAGTTAAAAGATTGCCCAAGATCAAGTATGGAAAGATTTAGTTTGTGATACATGTGTTATGGGAAAACATCCAAAGTCTTCATTTTATAGCAAGAACATCATTTCTACATCTAGACCATAGTGTAATTGCATATGGATTTGTTTGGTCCCATAAGCACTTTGAGTCTAGGTGGTAAGACATATTGTTTTTTTATTGTTGATGATTATTATAGATTTACTTGGGTGTTCTTTCTTGCACATAAGAATAAGAAATTTCATGTATTTGTGCCATCTAGCAAAAAGGTCCAAAATGAAAAAGAGTATACTATTACTTCCACTAGAAGTGATAGAGAAGGTGAGTTTACATGTGAGCCATTTAAATCCTATTGTGAGGAGCATGATATTTTGCATAATTTTCCTACTTGAAGGACCCCACAACATTATGGTGTTGTTGAAAGAAAGAATAGGACTTTACAAGAAATGACAACGACCATGCTTAGTGAAAACAACCTCCCCAAGTACTTTTGGGCTGAGGCGGTCAATACTGCATGCTATATAGCGAATAGGGCATACATTCGATCCGTACTTAAAAAGACCCCTTTATGAGTTATGGAAAGGTAGGTAGCACAACATCTTATACTTTCATGCATTAGGATGTAAATGTTATGTTCACAACATTGAAAAAGAAGCCGTAAGAAAGTTTGATCCAAAATTTGATGAAGGAATTTTTTTTGGTTATTCATCCATAAGAAAAGCTTATAGAGTATATAAAAAAAGGCTTGAGAAGGTTAACGAGTCTATTCATGTTATTTTTGATGAAATTAACAACTATATTCCTAGAATTTTGGATGATGATGATCTTAACTCAGGTATTGGAGACAAATTAAAACATTTAGGGTTGAATGACAAAGATAATGACTTAACACAACAAGGTAATGATGAGGTGAAAGTTGAAGAGACAAAAGAATTTCCAAAGGATTAGAGATATGCAAAACACCACCCAGAAGAGCAAATTATTGGATATGCTTCCAGGGGTGTTTGTACTAGATCTTCAGTTTAACATGCAGCAAATTTTACATTTATATCTCAAGTAGTACCTAAGAAGGTTGATGAAGCATTACAAGATGAGTGTTGGATCCTATCCATGCAAGCAGAGCTAAATTACTTTGAAAGAAACCAAGTATAGGAGCTAGTTCCAAGACCAAATGGAGTCATGGTGATATGAACCAAATGGGTGCTCAAAAACAAAGAAAATGAAAAAGGGAAATGTTGTCACAAACAAATCAAGAATTGTAGCTCAAGGATATCTTCAAGAAGGCATAGATTTTGAACATCTTTTGCATCGTTAGCAAGATTAGAGGTTATAAGAATCATGTGTGCTTATACTTGTTACAAGAATTTCAAGTTGTTCCAAATGGATCTAAAGAGTGCTTTCTTGAATGGATATATCAAGCAAGAGGTGTATGTGGAACAACCCCCCGAATTTGTTGATCCTCACCATCCAAACCATATGTACAAGCTCAAGAAGGCTCTATATGGACTTAGGTAAGCTCCTAGAGCTTGGTATGAAAGATTGAGTCAATTCATGTTGGACAATGGTTTCAATAGAGGTAAAGTGGACAATACTTTATTTACTTTGCATAAAAATGATGATTTGCTCTTGGTGCAAATTTATGTTGATGACATAATATTTGGCGCTACCAATGAGTCCTTGTATGATAATTTTCTAAGTTGGTGCAAAAGAAGTTTGAGATGAGCATGATGATAGAGTTAAATCACTTTCTCGGATTGCAAATCAAGCAACTAAAGGAAGGAACTTTCATAAATCAAAGCAAGTATATTAGTGACATGCTTAAAAAGTATTGAATGGAAGTGCTAAATCTATGCCAACTCCTATGAGCAATACCACTAAATTCACCAAGGATGAGCAAGGAAAAGGAGTGGATGAAAACATATATAGATTTATGATTGGATATCTCCTTTATCTTAATGCTAGTAGGCTGGATATAATGTTTAATGTTTGTCTTTGTGCACGTTTTTGGTCTTGTCCAAAAGAATCTCACTTGAGTGCTGTCAAAAGAATTTGTAGATATTTGAGTGGTACTAGGAATGTAGGCTTGTGGTTTCCCAAGGATGATTGCTTTGATTTAGTTGGCTATAGTGATGTTGATCATACAGGAAGCCAATTAGATAGGAAGACCATTTCGGGTACTTGCCAATTCTTAGGAAATTCACTAGTGTCTTAGTTCTCAAAGAAACAAAATTGTGTTATACTATCCACTGCTGAATCTGAATACGTAGCATTTGACAGTTGTGTAGTTCAAATTTTGGGTATCAAGCAACAACTTCTGGACTTTGAAATTGTGTTTTGAAAGGTTCCAATTAAGTGTGATAACATTAGTGCCATTTAACATTTCTAAAAACCCAATTGAGCACTCTAGGAAAAAGCATATTGATACAAAAAATCATTTTATTCGTGATCATGTTCTCAAGGGAGATATTAAACTTGAATTTGTTAGTACAACTGATCAACTTACTGATATTTTGACAAAACCCCTTGATGAAAAAAACTTTGTTTCAATTCATAAATGTATTAGTATGTGTAACTTGAATGAATTTTGATTGGTTATTGTTATGTTATTTTTTTGTTCATTTGCATTCATTCATACATATACATCAAAGTACCAAATGAAATCACTGAGGTTGGAAGGATCAAATTTTCTAAGTGATGATATCTGGTTTCTGCTAAGAACACTAAAGAGGATGTAACGTACGTTAGCGTGGAATGGTTCATGGCTGGATGTATTAGTTCTAAAAGCAAAGTAATTTGTAGAACGTGCCAAGTACATTGTGTGTCATAGATATCTACTGCATTAAGTCTGGAGATGTGCTACGCACCTTGTATTTGGTGGTAAGCATGTTGATCATCGAAGATGAACATTGAAGAATTTTCTGGGATTGTGCTACGCACGTTGGAGAGTGTGGTAAGCAAGTAGATGTTCACGGTTAGCTATTGGAAGTTTTTTGGGTTTATACTATGCATGTTATGGAAGTCCAACACATGTTGTCGTGCATGGTTTGAATTTTGAGTATCAAGTGTGATTACTCTAAACATGTTATATTGGGTATAAACCATGTTCTATGGCAAGCAACACTACTGGATTCAGAGGTTGCAAATCTACGGACGTAGAAGGGTGTGCAAGGTACATAGAAGAGTTCATGTACTATCTTCTATGTGCATTGTGTCCAAAATAGAGAGTGGCCTTACATATGTAGAATGTTGCTATGTGCGTAAAGTTTTAAACCCCCAATTATGAACAATTTCACCCAAAATCTCTAAGACCACTTCTAAATGCATTAAAGAATGTTCTAAGGACGTACGTTTTCACCGATTCATTATCAATGTACGTGTGTAGATGTTTTCACCCAAACAAAAACTCAAAATCATTGTTTCCTTTTCACTTTTGGCTTCCAATTTCAAACCTCAAATTTTGCTCTCGCCAGAATTTTCTCTCAAATTCGAATCTCATCTCCCATTGAAATTCATTTCAGACACTTTCAAATTCCCAAACGCTTTCAAACCAAATCAAACCAAGCCCTAACGCACCTTACTCTCTCTCTAGAAATCACATGACAACACTGTTCTCATGGCACCCAAAAATAAATCTAAAGTTCAGACCAAGATGATTCATGACACGCCAATGAAAAAGGATCAAGGAGAATCCTCCAAGCGCATGAAAAGATCTAGAAGCACCATAGATCAATCGACCCCTTCGAAATCAGGAATTCCGATTTCACCACCTCTTCAAAGAAAGGTAAGAAGCAGAAGGGACTGATGATTGAAGAAGAATTTCATTTAGAGTGCTTTGTAGATCTCAAAGCTACCAAATTATTCTCCCACCTACAACATGTCAAGTTCTTGAACTTAAAGGTATTTGACTTTCGATCTTTGAAGGAGTGTGGTTAGATATAGAAGAGATTTTCGGAGGTTTGGTTTGAAAGATTTTTATGTTGAAGCATCAAATTTGTATCCTGAGTTGATTGGAGAGTGTTATACAAATGCTCACAAATGGATTAATAAGGATGACGATGATATTCTATATTATCATAGCATTAGAGTGCAGAGCTGCGCGAATGGAGTAGACATTATGATCGATGAAAAGTTGTTGAACAAGCTCTTTTAGTTGGCTTTGGTTGGTCTGAGGATGAAGCAAGAGAAAGGTATTAACGAGTATGTCAACATAGAATGGAACACTATTGTGGTGGACATGGATAAAACCAGATAATTCATGTTTGGCAGACTTAGTGTTGTTCAGATTGAGAAAGGTGACATATTGCTTGATCAAAATGATTTTGGAGTTTGTTGGAAGATGGTTCACACTGCCTTCATAAAGATTCTCCAGCCAAAGTCCCACATTCAATCACCCTTTACCACTCAAGATGAAATCGCCATGTACCTGCTCATGAAGGGAGAGCAAGTATACTTCGCTCGGGTGGTCATTGATTGGATTCTCTAGAAGGTAAAAATTTTCAATCTCCCAACATTCTCGGCTCCAGATAGGCAGAGAGAAGAAAGTATGCCCTTTGGAAGCCATCTCACTCGAACTTTCCAATACTTTAAGATGAAATTTAATGGTTTTGAATCACGACAGGTATTAGAATAGAGGAAAATTAGGAGTGAGTCGCTGAGAAACATGAGGCTGTATAGGACTGTTGGTAGAGGGTACATATTCTAGTCCTACATTAAAGATGAAGACGTGATGTTCCATCAACAGAATGTGCTGAGAAAGCCGAAGCAAGATGAGATGATCTTCATAAGAAAAGTCTCGAAAGAGAAGTGCAAATTGAAAAAAATCCGTGATGAAACTCATGAAGTTAGAGGTTCACAACAGGTTGAACCAGAGTTTGGAGAAGGTTCATAAAGAGGCGAAGAAGATTTTGCTAGAACCAGTGAACTTGATGCCTTGAGGCATATGTTTGTAGAATTTAAGAAGGCATTTGAGGCCTTTCAAGCTGAGACCCGAGTGAATTTTAAGATAATCATCAATTTTCTTCAAGCAAATTACAATGCATTGGAGAGTATCAAATTAGAGAAAGAAGCTGCATATGTGTCTATAGGTTCTGATATTCCATCTAGTTCTAAAGTTCAACAATGAGATTTAGGGTCGAGGACAACTAAAGATGTGGAAAATGAGAAGTGGATGGAGTTGGCAAAACAAGTTGTCAAGGATTATAAGGAATTGGTTGAAGAACTTGAAAAAAAATTCCTCGCATTTCGAGAAAGCTAATGATCATCCACTTCCACAAATTGTTGAAATCGAGACTAATGAGACTAAGGTTCAGGGTGATAAACCAGTGTTTGGTCCATCTCCTCCGAAAATTATCCAACTAGATGACTCAAAGGAAGAACAAGATGACACTGAACCACTGGATTTCACTGATAAAACCTCTCGGAAATTTAAACCCTATTAACCCTAACAATGATCTTTCTAGGCATATGATCAACCCTATTAAACCTTTTGGAAATTTGAACCTTATTAACCCTATTAAACCTCTTGGAAAATTTCCAGAAATATCATAAGGCTCGTAGAAGGCAATAAAAGTCACGTAGACTAGGAGTAACGCACATTGTAGAGCATACAAGGCATGTTGACGATGTTGTGATCAGAACCGAAGAAGACTTGTGAGACAATGTCAGTGGGACGTTATAAATCAATACAAGGCACGTAGAAGAGTAAATCAATCACCTTTGAAAACAACAATCTGCGCATGTTTCATGAGATGTAAAGCATGTAGACGAAGACGAGCTTAGCAACTGACAAAGGCGGCTATACGGCCTCAGGATTGAAAATTTGAATATTCCCTTATAGGTCACGTGAAGAATCAAAGGTGTAATCTTTGAAGATGTCAACGCACATAGAAGGCTAAATAGGCAATGATCAAAGCTCATAGTAGTGATGCAAGGCTCGTAGCAGTTGGTGCATTTCCAGGCAGCAGCTATTGATGCCTACATAATGCACATAGATAGAGAACAAGTCACGTAGGATTGCTATGGCACAACATACTACGCACGTAGGAGAAAAGCTATGCATGTAGCAAAAACTGATGTCAATAAAATCAACATTTTATTCTTCTCTCACAATGGCTGCTTTGGGGATTGCAATAGCTATTTTTCAGAGCTTACATATAAATAGAGCCTCCCAAAATAGAAGAGATAAGAGAGACTTTTCAAGAGTGTGCCCAAGCTTTGCTAGTTTGATTCTTAACTTTCTCTCTTTTCGAGTTTCTCATTCTTATACCAACTAAGCTTTGATTTGCATTTTAGTTGTTGGGTTGGTCTGAGATATTGTTTATAACTTCGAGAATCTACTTTTAATCAAGATCTGTCTTAATACTTGATGGTAGTATAGGTTTGCTTATTGAAGCCTTGAAAAACAAGAGTGGTTGCTAGTGAGCCTTAGAAATTGGTGTTCGTTTTCTTGTTTCGGCCTGAAAACAAGTGTGTATAAGGTTTTTTGTGAGCCTGAAAAACAAGAAGTTGTAACGGTTTGCCTCCACTTGCAAGTGAGGAAGACTTAGGGGATTCAAAATCTTGAGTAAGCTAGAGGAGTGGGCATATGTCAAAGATGATTGAACCACTATAAATCGATGACTTATCTCTTCAATCCATTCATCTCTTTACTGTTATTAAGTTCATTTATTATGATTGTCTATTGGATTTAATTTTTGTTTTATTTTTGACATATTGTGCAAAAGGTTTTAAAAAGTTTTCAAATTTTCAACTTAAATCCAATTCACTCCCTCTTGGATTGATATATTGGAATTACAACAAAATCAATTGCAGTTGCTAAACTCAGGCTCTACTTGAACTGCTTGATTAGAAGAATCATCGACCGTTGTTGACTCACGCTCTAGTTGAAGTGTTGGATTGGAAGAATTAGCGGTAGCTACTGATTCAGGTGATTCATTCAATGGAATATTAATTGAAGGTAGTGTATTATAAGTACTATTATTTGATCCAAAAGTAGCTTTTCGACGACAATGTAGTACATGAACCATCTTTCCTCAAGACCTGCAAAAGTTAAACAATAAAGATCAGAGATAAATATGTCTAAACTTTCATTATGAAGTCATATAGAATGGAAATAGTGTTTTACCCAACATCTGTACTTTCTTCACTAATAAATTCATCTTCATTATCCCCACTATAATAGTCTTCTAAAAATGTCATCTTCCTTGTCATTGATAAATTCATTTCTTCTATTGTTCTCAATCATATTATTGTCTAAAATTTCTGGATCAATGTCTTTCTCTATATAGTAAATCCATTTCTTGAACTCCCACACTACTAATACTCATTTGCTCTTGTAATTCACTTGATACACTTCATAATGGGAGACATTTTGTTCATCACCATCAATGAAATCAGTTTGTAATTTTGGAACATCGAACAAATGTATATGCTGAAATCGTTGGACAACTCGCCAACCCTTTTCCAACTTTGTGTCAGTGATATAAAAAGTATGTTTTGCTTGGTAAGCGAGAATATATGGATCATTTTTATAACAAGTGCATCTAACATTTACACTAGTGATGCTGCCATTTGTATGTACAACTGATTTCCTACTAAGATCAAACCACTTACATTTAAAAAGCACAACTCTTCTTCCTTTCAAATAATCTAACTCGAATATGTCGTTCACAACTCCATAAAAATCAATAACTCCATCACCATGATATTCGTCAACAACCAGCCCAATATTTTAGCTCTTACGACGACTATCACGATCAACTGTATGGAACATAACTCCATTGACAATGCAAGTTTTATACTTCTTAACTATAACATTTGGCCCAGATGCTAAAGCATATAAGGTATTTGTAGCTTCCGTTGAATGATTATTGTACAAATTAATCATCTACACAAACAAACAAAAAATTTGGATAAGCATTAAAAATTCTTGCACATACACTTTTCTATATCCACATTATATTTTCAAATTCTTTACTTAAGTGTTCCTTAAACTATGAAGCAAATTCAGCTTTATGTCTTGCTTCTATGTTGAGTGGGTTGTCTTGACTAAGTTGTCACATATGAACTCTAAGAAATAATTTCATTAATAGTATTAAAAAAGAAGTTACAAATGACTACGAATTGTCGATATCATTATTTCTTACTACATGTATGGTTCCACTTCTACACAAATTCTTAGGCTATACCAATGAGCCATTCTCAAATCTTCCTTCAAATCAACATATGT
>CAODLS010397105.1:0-12949 GCA_948243855.1 Flueggea neowawraea
ATATCAATAAATAATATAAAATATAATACCTAAAATCTCTAGGTCATCTTCTATATCATCAAAATAAGTGTTATGCTCATCAGAGATACCGTTGGATATGCCTACAATAAAATTAAACAAGTTATTGCAAATGCATAAATATGCAACTATTTTTATAAAAATTAAACAAATTGTTACGTGTAGAATTTCGCAACCAACTTTGAGCACACATTAACGCTTCAATTGTTTTTGGGTGGAGGCGACTACGATGAGCACTAACAAGCCTACCACTCAAGTTAAATGTAGATTCAGAAGCAACAGTCGACACAGGAATAACAAATATATCTCTAGCAATGGATTGCAATGTCGAATACATCACCCCATTTGTCTTCCACCACATAAGAATGTCAAAATCATTGGAATGCGGTAGAATTTCATCTTCAAGGATCTAATTCTGTCATAATTGTCACCTTAGTCTTTTTCTTACTTTGTATGAATGATATTAGATCACTATCATCAAATTCAAAAGTAGATGAGCTATAACCAGTTAAGACTTCTGCAGAACCTTTTCCAATTTTAGTATTGTCATACACCTTTAACAAGCCATGTAAAAGGTTCCTAACTTCCTCAATATAATGAGAAGCTTCTGACCCAAATATTTTTGGAAAATAAAACTCAAGCAAAGAGAATTTATAACAAGGATCTAACACAGAAGCAATAACCATAATCTTATGAACCTCGCCCCAATACTCATCATACTTTTCTAACATTTTATCGGCCATCCTACTAATTATCTCATCATAATCCAACAACCATTGATTCAAAGCAATCTTAATTAGACAAATTTTCCTGAAAAACAAATTTGCAGTGGGATATTTTGTTCCTGAAAATAATTCTGACTATGTATACATATATATAATACATATGTGTGTGTGTGTGTGTATATATATATATATATATATATATATATATATATATATATATATATACATATACATGTATATATATGTATTATATATAATACATATGTGTGTGTGTGTATATAATACATGTGTGTGTGTGTGTGTGTGTATATATATATATATATATATATACATATATACATGTATATATATGTATATACATGTATATATATGTATTATATATATGTATACATATGTATGCGTAATGGGTAACGGGTACGAATATTATCTAACAGGTAAGGGTACGGGTACGGTATTCATATATCCACACCCGTACGGTAAAATGCGGGTATTACCCGTACCCATACCCAGTCAAAGCGGGTAATACCCTCGTTGACTAGGTACGGGTATGGTCGATACCCGTCGGGTAGGGTATAAATTGCCATCCCTACTCAGGAGACCTTAGAAAAAATGCTTTAGCCTAATATAGAAGAGATTCATACTCACAGTAATATGAGTGATTTTCGTTGTAAGAGAGTCTAAGTCTAATATGGAAGAGATTCATACTTAAGAGAGAGCACGTTTTAGTCTAATATTGAAGAGATTTACATTTGAGGTGGAAAGTTGTTGGATATACAAGTGTGAGTGGAGGTAAGTAAAGAGGTAAGAATACTACATTGAAGAGTTATTGTCACGACCCGTTTCTAAACCATGACTGGCATACGAGGTAAACCGTCCATGAGATTTCAGCCCATCTCGCACAAGCCTTAAAGAATCTGAAACTCTACCCACTTATTCATTTATTAAAACATTTTTAATAAAACCATTTATGAGAAATCATATAGATATATGAAAATAATATATATCAATGTAACAAAATATAATATATGTGAAATTAAATACAAAGTATATGAAATGTAAATCGGGGAAATCCAAAAGACAAAATATAACCCCAATAACTCAATAGCATCTCGGTGCGGAGCTCTAAAACAAAGGAGTATCCGTGCTAAGAGGGCGTCACTAACTAAATAAATATATGCCTCACTAAGCAATGATATCAAACTATTGATGAGTCAACATGTCAACCTGTGAGATAGAAACAAGATAAACAAAGAAAAGAAAAGGGGTCAGAACCCAGTGAGGGACAACACTCCAGAATGCCCCATACGTGCGTCACAAAGACTATTTTTGAAAACTATTCAAAGATACCACAAACAAGTATAAGAGGTATAAATATATATACACATTACATACGTAGTATGATTTCAAAGAAACATTTTCAAAAATATTTGCAAACAAAGCAAACACATGCACTCAGGTAAAACGATACTAATAGTATCAGAGTAAAAAATAGAGTATAAATAATATCAAAATCTAAGAGTCAAAAATAGAGTATAAGCAATATGGGACCGATAATAAACATAGTGCAGTCTGAGCCACCCAAATCAAACTGTATAATAATCGTGGACTCTGTTACTAATTAGAAACAAATCATGTGTTGGGTCGGGACACATGGCTACCGACAACACTTGTAGCTGGGCCATATTAAAGCATTGGTATACCAAAGGCCATGTACCCCGTAGCATAGGCATCCCATATCATATACAAAAATAATCCGTAAAAAATATAATTTACAGAAACAAAACATGCAGAGAGAAATAAAAAAAAAAAACAAAGAGAGTATATAATAATATATATATCAGAATTCAAAAAAACATATACTAATTATTAAATCACATAACCATTTATTAATTAGGCTAAGCCTTAGATTAGTCAAATTTCAAGATATAAGCCAAGCACAACAAAAATGGATACAGTTTCGAGACACAACCTATGTGTCTGAAGTTGTCATCCACTCACATAGATGTCCAAGCTCTAAGGTCAGGCACCACTATCAGGAGGCTGATTCCACTGATAGGAATAAGAAACAAAATCAAAGATATCAGAAACAAAGTAAGCGAGACATTGGTACTGTGGTTATACCAAAATGTGTGCACATGCATATGCAAACTCAGACGTTCAAACAATTCCTAAAAATTCATTTCTAACCTAAGGCTAATATATACCCCAAAATTACATCTCGGTGTAAAATTACACTTTTGACCCCGAGCTTCGAAAAATTACCAATTAGACCCTAAAATATATAATTCCGAAAATAAATCTGAAAATTCCAAAATTATTATCAAGACCTCAAAATATTCAAATATGCCCAAATAAATCTCCAAATATACACAAATTAATAATTTAACCCCATAATGCAAAGTATCAATTCTAGTCCTTCATGACAAATTACCATTCAGTCCAACTTTCAATCCTTTCGATTTCAATCGATTCTAATCATACCATACACCTCCTAGCATCCTCTATGACACAAATCAAACACCCAATAGCATCAAACAACTCAAAATTCACCAATTTTCATCAAAAACCTGTCACAAACCCTAACTATCAATGGAACACCTACAATTCTTCAAAATCCACTTGTTTTCTTGCATTTCCCAGACCCACAATCATTATTCTTTCAAAACCCCTTTCAAAACCTCCAAAAAACACATCAAAAAACTCCAAACCGTCCAACACAAGCCACCATTTTGAATTTGCACAAACCCATTTCAAGAATCACAACCCTCTCCAAGCCACTTAGCACATGCATTTCTAGCCTAGAATCTATCACAATCCATCACCCTTAAATCCCATTATAGCAAAATCAAAAAAGAATTATAACCCTAGCTCCGAAACTGTCACCCAACAACCCTCAAAACAATCAATTAAATGCAACACCAAATATGAGAAATAAACTGAGGAAAAATGAAAATATTACCTCTAGATTGCAAGGAGGACGAATGAAGAGCAAGAGAGAGTGATTTGAAATGGATTTTGGGTGAGAAATGAGGAAGAAATGTTTGTGAGACCGAAGGTGTCATAGCCCGTCTCTGGACCATGACCAGTGAACCCTCTATGGGAGCCCAACCCATCTCGCACAAGCCTCATAGAATTACCCTTTTCATTTCTTATTAAAACATTTTCAGTAAAACATTAAAGGAAAATCATATCCATTTATATGAAAATAATATTTACAAACAAATATGTCGCAGATCATTATATAAATACAAAACATAAACCCTATAACCCAACAACATATTGAATGTGGAGCTATAATACACATGAAGTAGCCCGTCCAAAAGGCACTACTAACCAAAAACGTCAAGGTCTCACTGGGCGTAGATGCAAAATGCTGCCAAGTCCAGTCAATCTGTAATAGAGAAAAAAGGCAACACAGAAAAGTAAAGGAGTCAAACCCAGTAGTGAGGGACAACACTTCATATTACCTCATACATGCCTCACAAAGACTGGTTTGAAAACCATTTGAAAACTAACACATGCTGTATACGACAGATATACATACGTATACACTATATACATAGTATGGTTTCCAATAAAACATTTTGAAATCATTTGCAACCAAGGCAAACACATGCACGTTGGTAAAATACTATCAATAGTATTTATTTTCCTAAAAACATCATATACTTATCATGGGACCATAGAAATCGTGGTGTGGTCTATGCCACTCTCCCACCATATTATGACCAGGGTCCTACCACTGATCCATAATCCAATCATGTACCAGGGCAGGGTAACATGACTACCGTCTACCTCGATAGCTAGGTATCATCATGCATTGGTATACCAAATGCTACGTACCCCATAGCAAAGGTGTCCCACAATCAAAAACATAATCAAAACTATGCATATCTCATCGTCAAAACACGTGAAAACCATATATATCCATATAACTTCCTTCAAAAAAAATCATAAATACTTATTCACATAATCCGTTTTCATATATTTAACAAATCCTTAGATTAGTCAAGTTCACAATTTAGTGATAACACATCAAACACGTATACAACTTTGAGACACAGTCTATGTGTCTGAAGCTGTCATCCACTCACCTGGATGTCCCAAGCTCTAGGAATCTAATCAAAGACCACTGATGGGTGGCTGCTGGTGCGGACAAGCACGAGATACTGTAACAAATACAACATAATAAGCATTAAATATGGTATTGTGGCCTTATGGGATGTATGAATACAATGCAATGCATATGGCGAACTCTCAGCCGAGCTAATCCTAGCTAACCGAACACCCTTAAGTGCTCTAAACATCCTTAAAAAAACATGAATCTAACATTCTTTATCCCAAAACAGATCATGATCATTGAGAATCAATATTCCCAATCTCGGATCATTTTCACCTCAAGGCACAAATCATTAAATCCATCCAAACCAACCATGATTATGGTATCTCTAACCTATATTCATCAATATATAACAGAACCCAACTCCAAATAACTCAGAAATCTATTAAAATCCAAACTCTAGCTCAGATTATACCCAAATCACATAACCGCGAAACTCCCAAAATCGAAGCTAAAATCTGTTGATCCCAACCTCAAACGATCATAACTTAACATCAAACAACTCCCAAACCCTCAGAAACACAGACATCATAACCATCCGAAAATCTTAGCTAAAACCCTAGACAATCGATCCATGATCAAAATAAGGAAAAGAAAGGATCAAGGAGTAATTATTACCTTAAAGATCCAAAAGAAATCAAGGAAAAGCAAGAGAAGCAAAGGAAATGGAAAGAGATGATTCAAAGAATATTTCTAGTGATGAAGAGTGAGTTCTGACGGAAAAAGAACAGCTGAAAGGTATTTATCGACAAGCCACGTTGCACTGACAACATTCCAAATGACGTGCATCTACGTACACAGTACCCATACTACGCACGTAGTGCGACATCTACGTGGGTTGTATCATCCTCAACGCATACAAGACAAATCCTTACATTTCTAACATCATCCAAGAAATATCTAACATAATCTAGCCTAAATCTAACTGACATTTCGTCAGATTCAAGGCAAATCTGAACCCTAGCTCAAGAATGCTCAAGAACGTCACTCAACATCAAACCATGATTCCAACAAGAAATGGAAGTTAAAAACAAGTTAGAAAGATTAATCTTACCTTAAGAGATGATGAGGAACCAAGGAGAGGCAGTGGGAGACGAAGAGAGATCGATTTGAGAGTGAAATTTGGTGAAAAAATGGAGTGAAGCCGAAAGAGAGTTGGGTTTGGAGCTTCTAAAACAAAACTGTAAGGGGCGAGACACACGTGTCTCCTCTGAGACGAGCTTCTCACACCAGAATTTTAGCTTTTCTCTTCAGACGACAACAATTGAACGATGCGTAGTTGGACGGCCACACAAAACGCACGTTTCAGGGCCGATTTCCCACCCATTGATTTCTTCGTCTTCTTCCATTCAATCCAATCAAATACCACTAAGTCCATAGGACTTTAATCACTTCAAAAAAGTATTATCCATCCTTAGACATCCTTATCATCCACAATACTAAATCATCATCACCACATCCAAATATCAAATTGAAGTTGGACGAAATGCTACAGAAGTTTCTAGTTAGAACCGACGAGGTATTATAATTCTATTCCGTTAATGACAGTTGAAGTCTGTTATCACAATAATAGTATTAACTTACCACTTGTATTAGACACACAATCACAGATCTACAAATCTAACAGGTTGTTATTATTCTATTAACTAATTCGATGTGGCCATCATCAAGTCAATCAATAGAATAATAGAACATTCAAGTATAGAAATAGAATAAATGCGTAAACAGTAAAGAACTAAAAAGAGCAGAACCTCATGATTTGTTAAAGATCAAATTCGATTTTACATTGAGAACAAAAGAGTTTAGCAATGCATAATGAAAACAAATAACAAAAGAGTTAAAGTTGTTGTTTTTGCCGTCCAAATGCAGAAGGAAGTTCAAAATAACTAATGACTAGGTATTTTTATGAAATACATAACTTGTGACCTAATTAAAATTGTTTACATGTTTCAAAAATATCACTCTAAAATGCCTAATCCGAGAAGACTTTAGTTTCCAACAAAATAGGCAATATTTTCTGTCAGTCTTAATACCAAAACAAGTTTTTCCAACATCGCATGTGTGTTCCATCTCGTCAAGGCTTTAAAGTAACATCCAGAATCCAATCTTTGCACAAATCAGCTCCAAATCCACCATTGTGTACGAAATCATCTCCTAAACAAGACAAAACACAATGTAACATAAAAACACCGAATTATGGAAGATAATGTATGTAAAGCAATATTAAAATTCCAATGCAAACATGCATAAAATGCATACTAACATAATAGATCAACAATCCAAATGAATTAACATACAAAAATTTCAATAAATGAGAAAACAAATGTGGAAAGGTTCGTTGATCCTAACAGTCAAACAACATGCTTCAAACTTCAATCTATTTAGGTAGTGTCTTATTATCCATATCAAAACTATTCTTATCATTATATAATATTTTTCAAGATTAAATTGTTTAGAGGCTCAATAACATTAAATAGCACCATTTTTGCTCCTTTTTTCACTTATGGCTTGACTGTTTTTATAAACGTTTTAAATGAATATTTGGATAAGTCGGGTAGTATGTCTGATCACAGATGCTTGTGCGGGATGGATCGGGCTTCCACAGACGGTCCATCTCGTACGCCGGTCACGGGCCCGACTATGGGTCGTGACTAAGGTGGTATCAGAGCGAGGTTTCGTATAATTTGTATAGTTGGGGTTGGTATGGAGCATAGGTATCTTTGATCGAGCCAGTTCAATTGCTTCTGTACAGCCTTCTAATATTTGTCTGGTACAAAGAAATACTCAATACCCAACAGTATATTGGTGTGGAGCTCTAACACAGAAACAGAGAACCCGTCCAAAAGGGCACCACCACTAACCAAAATGAAGTCGCCTCACTGAGATCAAATATCAGACGAGTACAGATGCCAAAATAGATACCTGAAAAGGTTAAGAGGGGGTGAGTAAGCTCAGTAAGGAACGACACTCCAGATCACTTTCTCGAAACATAAACCGTTTTCAAAAATACCACATACAGGTATAGCCAAATATGCGTATACATGTACACACTATAAGTAATAATGTTTCCAAAAATCCATTTCAAAATCGTTCACAGACAAAGTAAACAACATGCAAGCAAAACCGTTAAAATAATAGTAATAATGATAAAACCAGCTATAATATAGCAGTAAGGATATGGGAGCAAAAACAGAGATGTATAATATTAGAAACAGAAACAGAAATAGAATATCAACGATGTGGACCAAGCCATCATCGGATCATAAATACATGTGTCTGGCCGTATACATAGCTACCAAATTATCCTAGTAACTATAGCCTTGACAAAACATTGGTATAACAAAGGCTACGTACCCCGTAGTTAGGCGTCCCATAACAGCAACATATCGTATATAGAGTTCAAAAACAGAAGACATGCAAAGGAGAATCAGAAACAGAGATGAAGATATATATTAATATATACTAGAATTCAAAACATCTATCAGAAGTCAGAAACAGAGGGAAAAATATAATATATATTGCTTTTAGAAAACAGATTCCTTTTTCCAAAGATTATCACATAATCCAATTTTTTTTATAAATTACCGACCCGTTAATTAGTCAGTTTTCAGATTCAGCAGGCACAAAAAAACATATGGATTTATAAGATACAACCTACGTATCTGAAGCTGTCATCCACTCACTTAGATGTCCAAAATTATAAACCAGGCAAGCACAACTATCAAGCTATTGGCCTCGCTGGCAAGTACGAGAAGCTGAAACAAATATATCAAAATTGGAGCAAAGTGTGGTACTGTTTCTATGGCAGTACCAAAATGCATGATAGTGCAAATGCAAACTCGGACCCTCGAACTACGCCCAAAGACCTATTTCGAGTGAAAATCTATCACTATAATAAAAATATAACCTCTGTGTAAAATTACACTTTAGTCTCCAAACTTTTAGAAAATTATCATTCAATCCCCAAAATATTTTAAATTTACAAATTAATCCCTAACACTCCAAAACCATTAATAAGTCCTCAAAATCCCCAAAATATACAATTTAATTCTCCAAATTATTCAAAATCCTATTTTGGTCCCTAAAATGTAAAATATTACTTTTGATCCTCCATGGAAAATTACACAAATAGTCCCTAAATCTGTTTCACTGGATTCCAACCATTTCCAACTATACCAATCACTTTCTAGTATCCTCAAGAATATAAATCAAACACTCATTTGCATCAAACAACACAAAAATTACCAATTTTTGTCAAAAATCCGTCACAAACCCTAACCCTACATGAAACATCATCAATCCTAGATCTAACAAAAACCCATTCAAAACCACCCTTAAAGGCTTAAAAATTCAAACATCAACTCACCACCAAACCCATTTCATTCTTCTTTCAAGAACAAATAAACCCATGCCAAAATAACAAGAAATTTAAAAGAAAAACAAATTGGGATATTGATCTTACCTCAAGAATACAATATGAACCAAAGAGAGGCAAAGAAATGGAGATTTTGAGGGTTTGAGACGTGTTTGAAGTGTGGAATTGTAGTTATGACCGAGAGAGGGACAGAGGGAAGCATTTTATAAGCAACCCAAAGCAAAATGCAGCATTTTGGAAGGAAACTGGTCGTTTTGGCGAGACACGGGCATTCTCTTCAAGACACGGGCATGCACCTTCAAGACATGAACACGAACCCGTGGCCTTATGTCGAGCCAAATAAGACGCGGTTAGAAACTCCTTCTATGTCCTTGTCTGTGTCAACCAAAAACTCAACTTTTCTCACCCGAGAGCCCCTTGCTCGATCGCACAACCATCCAACATGATCAACGGGCCTAAAAATCAATCTAAAACCATCAACATTAATCACTCAAAACACCAATCTAATGATTTAAACAAAAACCAAAATCAAAAGCAAACTCAGCCACAGTCGAACACAAGCGAAACATGCGAGATGTTACATACTTCCCCTCTAAAATGAAATTTGTCCTTGAATTTTGAAACATATCAAATCAGAGCTAATATCAACCTAAGTATCCAAAGCAAAACCCAAATCAGAATCTCAACTCCTAACCACAAAAAGTAACTAATGCTCAAGTAACACTCAACTCACTTTACCAACATATTGATATGCAAAAACAGAAATAGAAACTAATGCAAAAGCGAAAACAAAAGTGCAGAGACAAAAATGCAAAGACAGGAATGAAAATACAGAGAAAAGAACAAAATGTATTGGCCTAAGAATCAGTTGAGTCAAACAGGTGTGGATATCCGCACTGCATCGGCCTCCCAAGTGGCCTCCTTCTTTGAATGATGTCTCCAAGTGACTTTATTGAAGTGATCTCAAACATTGTCACTTAAATCTTATCCAAGTACCTCCCTTACATTTATCGACACATGATATCAAATCACAACTGCACCTTATCCATAAAGGTCATCTGAAACTAACCCATACTTGGATATTCAACCCAAACTATAAAGATTATGAACTATTGATCATCAAATGTTCAAATACAATTAATCCTCAAGTGTACAAATCCTCGAGTCAAGTCAAATCGAACCAACCTGCTAGATAGTCCATATACTCATAATTAGATTCAGATAACATCAAATATTATATTCATTTCTACCTCATAGGCCAAACCGTAAACTGATTCCAACTTAATTCCTCAAGTCTTATTCGTAGGTCTCACAATTTATCTATTACATTTATGTTTATAAGAATTGTCATATAGTACTTACCATGAGCATTTAACTCCAAACAAAGTATCAACAACTCAGATACTTTAATCTCAATTGTCACTAATTGGGTTGATCACCTTAAGATGGTCAATTATAATTGTGATCAAATGAATTCACCACTTGCGTTTATCACCAATCCCATAATTACATACCGTTCTTATCCTTATCTATTTGACTCGTCAATCTCTATTTACCATGTATCATATATAATTTCTCCAGAAAAATACCTAGCTTCTAAACATCGACTACCGAATTCCTTTCATCAAGCTATACTTTTGTCTCTTGTCATTTTGAGTTCAGATCAATGTATAAATCAAATGTATTCTAATCTAAATAGGACGTAGCTTATCTCCAAAACAAATGCAATCTCCAAACTGTACAGATACTTATCTTAACTATCACCTCAAGCATCACCAATCTGATATTCAAGAGTATCTTCTTTGAATTTCAACACTCACGCGTGAACTCAAATGTATTTCCTCAAATCGGATTTATGTTCAATCTTAATTGGATATACACTTATCTCACATTTTGTTAACTATGACTTAAACTCTAAATATCTCGATAACTTGACTCATCATATTTTGTCAACCTTATCATGCCTCAATGCATTAACGTATCCTATTACCCAATGTTGGGGTCAACTTAAGTCTTCAAACAAGACAAAAACCCATAACTTTCCAAACTAAGCAATCGACCACAACTCTACTGAAATTCTAGTCACTCTGACCCAGATGTGCAAATATGCAAAAGTTACAAAAATACAGACATGTAGATGCAATTACTGAGAATGCATAAGCAGAAACAAATGGCACCGATTTACTCATCGGTATAAAAAAAAAAAGACAAGGTTGAGAAACACATATATGAAAGGCATGAAGCATTGATGCTCCCTAAAAAACATACTGAGTTTTACCCTCTGTGGGTAGTGGTGCCAAGACACATAACATATTCCTGAAGAAATGAGACATGCCAAATCCAAACCTATATCTTTAAACCCAATCCTATCCTGAAATCTCGAATATAATCATCATAGATAAGTTAATTATTACACTCGCATTTTATCAATGCTTGATATCAAATTCCCAAAGCCAAAAATTTTTCAATATAGTCACCTGAATTCAATTCCAATTGCAAATCCAACCCATTTGTAACCATAGAATATTAGAGAATATAATAGAGACAAATGTAACTATCAAGATTACCATAAACATTCCAAAGGAATAGATCACTATATGCCTAAATTCCATAAACAAATCAAATTAATCGCGTGAGTTATCCCATCTCTTCTCTATTCTAATCTCATCACATTCTTTCTCAGTGATATCATCAAGAAACACTTAATTTACCATTTCCAATGCCAGTATCAAACATTGTCTCTCAAGACCCTTACGAGTAACTATTCTCTCATGTAGTAATTACACGAGCTCTAAATCCCAAAGTTCAAATGAATCTAAACTTCTAAGTTATTTCGCATCCTAATATTCAAATACAATCTATGTCTATAACTTAAACCATACTTTGGCACCAAATCAGGTTACTGATTGGACTTAACTACTCTCTCAAGTTTACTTATGATTTGATCTATCCTATTTATCTGATCCATCATCCAATGCTAACCATAAACATTTAACCTCAAATAGGATGCAAATCCTCATAATAATCACATTAGGAAATTTTCACCAATTCAATTTGCCACATTCCCAAAGATAATCATAATTCTAACTGAATTCTCAAAATGTTTCACAAAATAGATTTTACATGCAATTTGAAAACATTTTATACCTTAAAAGTATAATTCCCAAAGTTGTCAAAACAAATCCTCACCATTTGTCTCAAAACGAAATTTGCATACCATTTGCAAATAATTTATATATCAAAAACTTAGCCTCCAAAATCATCAAAACGCGAAGGGTAATATAAACTTTACTTGTAATTCCATCACAAATAATTGTCTTTAGTAAAATTGTTTTAAATCACATTTTCTAAAATCCATCCAAAATTTTTCTTTTCACTTTAATTCATAAAAATGCATAAACGACACCATTTTAACCCAACACAATTTTTGACAAATAATAATGCTAAATAAATCGAAGAAACCATGTATATAAAGGAAATTCAAATATTTTGAAATGCAAGTGCACGAAAACCACCGATAAAGCCTTAATTGAAATAATTTAAACACTCATAATATGTGAAAAATCACAAAACCATAAAATCATGCAAGTGTTAAAATGCATAGCAATTTAAAGGATGCTCTATATCCTATTTACTCACCGAAGAAATTCACCATCTAATCAATTTCTTTATTTTCCACTTAACCTCAAACCATTCTTCTAGTATACCTAA
>CAODLS010397262.1:0-12127 GCA_948243855.1 Flueggea neowawraea
CATAATCAGTAAAATGTGATTATCCACTTAGCAACATACTAATCTTTAATTCATTATCATTCACATGATAATGATCGATTAGGGACATTTAGAATAGTATTCCTTTTATCTTTATGGTTTTACTATCAAGTCACGTACTTGATGGCATAAAGAATAATAAACTATTCATGGAGTTTTATATTCATAAAATAGATAATATTTCATAGAAATGAAATGCCTCTTTATTAAATAATTGAATGACAATGCACATTAAGGATTGGAGTAGGGCACAATTCTAACAAACACAACTAAAACACAAGTGATAGAAACAAAACGAAATAAAACAAAACACAACAAATAGAAGAAATCATGTACCTTTGAATTTAGAGTTCAATTGCATAACAAAACATGAATTCAAAGTGTTTAAGTGTTAGAAAATGAAGAGGAATCGTGGTGAAAGCAATTAAGGGCGTTAGTATGAAGATAGAAAGCGAATATGATCAAATTAGGGGCAAAACGAGCCAAACACGGCCAAACCACTCAAAACACGGTCTGTACCCCTCAAGACATGGCCAAGGCACTCCAGGCCGTGTTTCGAAGGTTCTGGGCCGTGTTTGGTGGCCACGGTCGTGTTATGGACCATGTAACCTACTGTTTCGCTCGAAAAAGTACCTCTTTTGATCTTCTAACTTCCCAACTTCCTTACCTCGAGTTTGGATGGTCCAAAGGGTCTTCAATGGCCTCAAAGACTCGTATTTAGCACCTACAAAAATCTCAATTCACAAAACATTTGCATTTTTCTCAATCGTAACACAAAACACCATCAAATATCAATCGAACATAGAAAGTTAAGCATATCAAAAAAAATTCAAAATAACAAATAAAATAAAACAATCAAATCTTGGGTTGCCTCCCAAGAAACGCTTCTTTAACGTCATGAGTCAGACGTTGGTGGGTGAGACCTATCAAGGGGGCTTTTATGTAGTATTGTGCGACATAGGCACACCAACTCCACACTTTGGCACATTACACTGGTTCATCACCTTATTCTTAACACACCATATGAAATGACACATTGTCTTAAGTTTGGTCTTTTGCTGCAGTGTCTCAAATGTCTCCTTCTTGGCTTTTCACTCCTGAGTCTTACGTCTCTTCTTCTTGACTCTAGGCACTGTTTATTGAATATTCGGTGCATAAATTGATTCCTCCTTAATGGGTACCTGCACCACACTAGACAAAACAACATCTCTTGCAATAGAATGAGGGTTAGAATGGTGTTTAACCTTAGATTCTCAAATTTCAACATGCTTAACACCGACTCTAAGAGTTAACACCCGATCATGCACATCCACAATGGACCTAGAAGTAGCTAAAAACGGTCATCCTAGGATCAAAGGCGTTTCTAAATTACAAATCATGTCAAGAATCATAAAATCAACTGGAAACGTCAAATCACCTACCCTAACCAAAACATTCTCTATAATGCCTCTAGGATGCACAACAAATTTATCAGCTAATTGCACAAGTACCCTAGTTGGTATGGGTTCCCCTAAGTCCAACTTTTCAAAAAAATCATATGACATCACATTAACACTAACACCTAAATCAGCTAATGCATCATCAATATTTAAACTACCAATAGTAAGAGGGATAAAGAAACTCCATGGGTCTTTTAGCACCGTTGGTAGCTCAGGTGATGTCCAAGGTAGAGCGACCTTCTATTCCTTCTTTTCACCCTCAACCAAAGGTTGTTCTTGTTTGGGTATGGCGGGTGGCTTCTCGATATCACAAGATGCAACTTTCACATGCTCCCACTTGAAAAATGCTGCAGGATAAGGAATCTGAGGCTTGTATTCACGGAGCACCTTCTTTGGCTCTACCTTATGCTCACCCTACACAATCATCCTCTTTACTAAGAAAGATGGCATGTGCATGCTTCTTAGGATTTGTTTCAGTGTTGCTCGGTAAGGAGCCCAGTTTCCTTTCAGAAAGCAACTGAGTTATTTGGCCAATTTGATTCTCCATATTGTGGAGAGATGCTCCTTGATTTTGAATCAACATCCCTTGGTTAGACAAGGTTGACTCTATCAGCATAAATTGCTTTTCAGAGTTTTCCACATACTTAGTCATTAGCTCCTCGAGATTTGGCTTTATTGGTTGTTGCGACTGTTGATTATGACCTCCCCACGAGAAGTTCGAGTGATTCCTCCACCCCGAATTATAAGTGTTGTTGTAGGGGTTGTTCTAAGGATTGTTCCCATGACCCATATAATTCACATGTTCCACACAATTCTGGGTCCCTTGTCCCTCAGTCATCTCACCATTCCCTACCTGAGCTGTTTGTTGTGCCACAGACAATCCATCAATCTTCTTACTCAGAACCTCAACTTGTATACCCAAAGTTTCCATTGCATCTACATTGTATGCCCTAGCTGGCTTACTTGGCTTAGAACATGTTGTGTTCCATTAATAATTGTTCATAGCCATCTCCTCTATCAAATCCTGAGCAGCCTCTGGTGTCTTGTTATTAAGGTTACCTCCTACTGCAACATCAATCATCTATTTAGTACTGTGGTTCAAACCATTGTAAAATATTTGAACCTGTAGCCATGTCGATAACCCATGATATGAACATCTCCTCAATAAATCCTTAAACCTCTCCCAAGTGTCATAGAGAGACTCTGACTCAAGTTGTGCGTAGGAAGAGATGTCATTTCTGAGCTTTGCAGTCTTGGCAGGTGGAAAGTATTTCAGCAAGAACTTTTCTGTCATATGATCCCAAGTAGTGATCGAACCCCTTGGCAAAGAATTCAGCCACTGCTTTGCTCTGGCTCTGAGTGAAAATGGAAATAGCCTCAATCTAATTGCATCATTGGTGGCCCCATTGATCTTAAAGGTGTCACATATCTCCAAAAAGTTGGCCCAATGAGCATTCGGGTTCTCATCTTGCAACCCATCAAACTGCACAAACTTTTGTACCATCTGAATAACATTCGGCTTTATTTCAAAGTTGTTAGTTGCAACAGTTGGTCTCGCAATGCTAGACTCAGTCCATATCAAATTCGGTCTAGCATAATCTGACATTGTTATTGGCTGACCCAATGGATTCACTAGCCCTGCCCCACCGGCAGGTTGTCCTCCTCCAGCTTGATATTATCCGGCTACATTGCTATCTCTCTTGCTCTGTCTATCTCCTCAGCCCTCTCTTGTAGTCTATTTCCAACTGCCTGCAATGTTGTTCGTTCAATCTCAGGGTCTGCTTCAACTAACTCAGAATGATTTACCCTAGTCATGCACTAACAACAACCTGCAACTATCAACACCAACAAACCCAAACGTAATTCCGAAAAGACAGTTTAAAGCGAAATAACAATGGAAAATGCAAAGAAAACAAAATAATTAAAACAAAATAAATTAAAAAAAGAAAAAATAAATGGCTAAATTAACAAAGATTAAGCTTTCCTAATATCCTAGTCCCAGCAATGGCGCCAAAAACTTGTAGAGCCCGTCTACACCTACAAATTCAAGGCAAGTGCACCTATCAAGTATAGTATGTGGACTTGAGTACCGAGTGTCATATCCCACAGAGACTACGATTACTAGTTATTCACACTCACTTTGTTATCTTACTGACAAATTAATGATTTGAACAATAAAAATAAAGGAACTCAACTCAAGAACAAATACAACACAATGAATAAGATAAAGGCAATCAATGGGAAACGGCTCCTAGATATTGAATCCCACTGGACCAAACTAATTGACAATGGCTCATTATTCAAATAGTTATTCGAATGATTGGACCGTGGAAATTTCTACAATATATTAACCTCTCGAGTTAGAAAATGTTTAACGACTAGGTTGATTAATCGAAATCTCTTCCTAATTAAAACACCTAACGTTGCTTTACCGTATTGTGCATTTCACTATTAGGCTTGACCCTAATCTGGATGATTTATATCAAACTATCTCTAGGTTTGCATGCAAATCCTCTCAATTATGAACGATCTATTACACAGAGAATCTCTCGATCACTTATGTATGAATCAATATTGGAATCGAAAGGCTAGCAACAATCAATTCAACAACTGAACAATATAAATCATAATTGAGTCACAATTCCAAAACAAACTGAATAAATAACAAAACTCAATAATCACATAATTAATCTAGGGTTCATAGTATCGAGGCACACACAGAATTTAGTTCATAGCTATTGAGAGAATAACAACAAGAAACAAATGAAGACTAGAAAGAGAAGAAGAACACATGACGAATCCTTCAATTCTTCGCAACTTTCCTTCGAACTTGATGCAAGATGAAATCTCTTGAGTTCCCAGTGCTCTTTGACCTCAAAACAGATGTATTTTGCCTCCCCAAGTCTGCTCTCCCAATGAATGATCTGAAACCCCCTTTTATATCACGGATTAGGGATTCTGGGCAAGACACGGCCCAGAACACGACCGTGTTCTGGACCGTGTTTTAACAAATTGTCCGAAAAATGCAGTTTTTTGGAAGACACGGCCACGGGACTTATGCCCGTGTTTTGGCACTCTTGTCCGTGTTTTAAACCTTCAAGTCGTGTCTTCATTGTTCCTCATTGTTTTGCATTCTAGTTAACGGCACAAACACAATCACGACCTAGTTTTGATGTTGTCTATCCGTGGCTTTCAAGAAATGATCTGAAACACGTCATTCGTGCTCCGTTTGGGTTCGTTCTTGCTCCCTTCCATCAAAGCATCATCAATCAACCTACAAAACACAATTCAAAACATAAAAGTACCAAAACATATGATGAACGTGCAATTTATACTTAAAACAATCTATAATCAAATACCACAACATGTATAAATAAGTGATTATCACTCTCATCTCGAAAATCGATTATATCATAAAATTACAAATTAATCCCTCAACTTTTGCAAAATTATATTTTAGTCCTCAAACTACTCAGAATTCACAATTCAATGCAAAAAAAAGTACATAATTATCATATTAGTCTTCAAAATATATGAAATATCAATATTAATCCTCCATATATTCAAAGTATGAAAATTACACTTTTAATCCCTCAGACAGGTGGCTTACTCGAGTAACAATAATGCTTACTCGAGTAACTGAACCCTCATCTTACTCGAGTTAGACAAAGCTCTTACTCCAGTAAGACAGATGCATAGCTTACTCGAGTTAGCCAAAGTGCTTACTCGAGTATAATACATGTCCAAAATTCAAAATCATTCAACTTCAATAATCCAATTTTATTCATTTAACCCATATTTAATCCATTTATAAACTTTGAATCAAACATAATTATGTAAGTTAACATCCCATAAACATCCATTTCATCAAGTTCCAGAATTATCCAAACCTATCCATGTCTATAAACAATCACATTTCATTATCAAAATCATGTTCTAAATGGCTCTATATGATCTACAAACAAGAACCAAGATAAAGAGAGGATTTTTACCTCAAATTCATGAAGAAATGATCTGAAAAGCAAAGGGGATGAGAGAAAGATATTTATTGGGTTTTAGAGAAAGCTCTGAGGTGAAAAATGACGAAGAGAATCAGATAAACACGCTTATAAAAGCGTGCAACCGCCTCATCGCTTGCCCAAAAACAGGGCTTACTCGAGTAAGACACTTTACAACCCATAAATTTAGCATCATCTACTCGAGTAACACATGTATCTACTCGAGTAAACCAACCCTTATTTTACTCGACTAAGCATTACTCTTACTCGAGTAATCCAACCTCAATTCACTCGAGTAAGACTCTTCTCACTCGAGTAACATGATATTTCCTCAAAAAATTTTGAACTTAAAATTTTCACCTAAGAATTAAGTGGTTGTTTCAGAAACCTACTGGATTTTTTTTTTTTTTTTAAATATTTTCTATTTTTTCCTCAGGACTTATTCAAAGGTTCCACCTGAGTTGCAATCATTTTTTTTTTGCAATGGTGTGGTAGTTCCACCTTGTTCCTCTGGTGTTAACCTGGATCTATCACAAGAAGAGGTTCAAACAGACTGATATATGGCCAGCTTTTCTTAACAGTCTTGTTATTGTGAAGTTCCCCCTCATGATAGGATCCTCGTATGGCCATGTAGAAATTTCAAGTCGCTGCTTTAATCATCCTTCTAGGTCCCCCAATAAATTTCCAACCATATTTTCCTCTCGAGAAATAGGCTGCAAGTTTTTTAAGACATGAAAATGCCTTTGCTCTAGGATTTAGTGGGTCTGTTGCAATTTCTCTTCGGCCTCCTTATGCAATTCCCTTTTATAGCTAGAATCCTTCCTTCAATTCCTCTATTAATTTATCTCGAGCCTCTTGTAATCTAAAGGAATAAAAAGGGTTCCCCTGGAGTCGTTACTTTCTACTATGAACATAGAAGAATTAGAGTACTCTGTTGCTAATGAATTTTCTTCTAGGGGGAACACTTGATTTTTCCAAGGTGGCTCAATTTGGCCCTTCAAAGATAAAGGTGGCCTCTGTCTTTCCACTTTCTTCAAATGTGTTTCTCTAAACTCATCAAGATCTATTTTGATCTTTTGACGGCAATCCTCAAGTCTTCGTGCTGTGAATTCATCAAGAACCTTACGGAGAGCCAATAAACTTTCTCTCATTTTGTCGTGGTTGCCCCCGAGTCTCTAGATTGGTGGTCTTCTTCAACATATTCACAATTTTGATCCATTTCCTAAAATACTTGACCAACCAATGATTGATTATACCAGTGATCATTCTTCATAAGTTCGCTTAGCCTTTGTTGTTGCAAAAGTCTCTTCTTCAAACCGGTAGTAGGAACTGGGCTGGCAATTTCCATATTCATATTGTTGCATATCAACGGCATCACCTCCTCATTGTGTGAGTCCCACCAAGAGTGCCAGAAGATTGTTTCCTTATTTTTTGGCTAAAGGAAGAATAATGCTGCCTTTTTTTTCTTTTTGTGAGTGTACCCAGGAATTTACGGTTTTCCCAAACCAAAAGTGTGACTCAATCTAACTTCATTTCAAACGATTGCAAACAAGGAAGGGGCTTAACTTGTTAATGGTTCTTTGCTTCTTGCTAAACAATCTCGTAAAACACAATAATGAAGATGATTTTATTGATGAAGAAAAATACAACGAGGAACTTGAAAAATAAGATAAAAGATGGCTAAAAACTGAAGGGAAAAGAGATAAAACACCACAAGAGGTGTGCAATGTAATGTAATATGAATGGGGTCAAATTTGTTGTCAAACAAGACTTAGGGGACTCCAATCAAAGTTGATATGGGCCAATTTCATGCTGGAATTAGTCTTTTGTTTATGTTACGTTTTGTGTTGTTTGGTTACAACCTATTCGAAATGAATGTACTGAGTTTTATTGTATTATCTTGGCTCGAGAAGACATACACGATAGATATTGATGGAAGTGAAAATGGAATAATAACAAAAAGTTATGGATAGTATATTCATCAAAGTGGAAAATTGAGGCATTCTTCCTATTAGAATATGTGTTATTCTTGCAGACCATGTTGAGATATGCAAGTCATGCCCATAACATTACAAATAATGCAATTGTAAATTTCCTTCTTGTTGGCCAGTTTAATTTCCCTTCTTTAGCATGTTTATCTCAACTATTCTTCTTTTAGATCAATCGTAGTCTAAAAGAAGGAAGGCTAAGACCAAATTTTTTTTAGACTGATCCAAAACTGGTTTGTTTTGAAAATATTTGGTGAAAATGAACCTTTTCCGTAAGGTAATATACATAGAGAAGACTAATTGATTTAATTCAAATGTTAGACAGATTGATTGAATGGAAAGATTTCTTAGAGGAAGCTTTAGCTAGATTTAATGTATTGGAATGATCATGTAAGGTGTTGGATTTAATGTAACCGTTTTCTATATGTTGTATTATTAGTAATGATGTAGAATTGTTAGTTAATTAATTCACTTGACAAGTTGATGGATGGAGATAGGTGTATATTTGTGGAAATTGGGTATGTATACGATACTCGGCATAATCCATTAGTATATGTTGTAGATGGTTGTCTTCAATGATCTACACCAAAGATTTACAAAGCAACTCCAGCCAAATTGGCATGGGCCAATTTCGGCCTATATTAGACTTTCTTTTTTTATTACATTTTATGTCATTTGGTTACAACCTATTCGAAATGAACATACTGAGTTTTATTGTATTAGGTTGGCTCAGAAGACATACGCGATAGAGACTAACGGAAGTGAAAATGGAATAATAGAAAAATTTATGGAGATTATATCATCGCGATAGAAAATTGAGGCGTTCTACGTAGTTTTTCATTAGAGTTTCCTGTATTGAGGTGAAGTGCTATTTACTTATTCTTTTCGTTATATGCTATAAACGATTGTGAAGACATATTAATTGATGATGTTATTGTTCAACTGAGCAGGTTTGTCGAGAAGAGGTGTATATATTGTTATGCACATTTAATGTGTAGGACACATGGCAAGCAGGGGAAAAGGTCACCATTATAAGAACCAAGGCGAATATTAGGCCTTAACTTAGTCGTTATGGTTTGTGACGGGATGTGACTAACTATTGATTTTTACACAATATACCTATAATACTTTACAATATTTATTTTGCACCACCCACTTTTGCATATTATATATTAACCTTTCGATATTTTCAAATTAACAAATGCATATTTTCAAATTTATTAACTCTTATTTATATATTGTTGGAATTTTGTTGATATTATTTGGTGTTGTTCAATTTCTTAAAAAATTAGGGTTTTGTTTATGACTTTTTATTCTATGTTTGTAACTTATATATTTTTTATAAAGATGCAGAACATACAAGTATTAGTTTTATAACTTGTTTATGCTATTTGCAACTTGTATATACTACATTTATGTTATGTTTATGATTTATTTATGTTATGTTTGTAACTAGTATATCATTTACAAAGATGCAGTACATACAAGTATTAGTGTTACAACTTATTTATGTTATGTTTGTAACTTTTATATACTACGTTTATGACTTGTTTATACTATGTTTGTAAATTGTATATCTTTTACAGAGATGCAGTGTTGTCCATAAAATGGCTGAGAAATTCGTATAAGTTTTGATGATGATTTACAAAACAATTGAAATAGTTGAACAAGGCATGTTGATCATCACCAATGCACGTTGATAGTACATGAGTTTACTCTGATCAAATCCAAAATGGCATTAACGCCCGCTAATGAGTTAAGAGAGCGTGTTGATGGTGTCTCTGCAGTTCTAGAAGTTGTGTCTATGGTTGTTGGAAACGCTGATAAAGCAAGAATGCGCGGATTTGCTCATATTTTTTATGGGAAGTAATTAAAGGGCGCTAACGAGCATTAAGGAGCGTTATCAGGGGTACATTTCAGATTCGTCGAAGCCACAAAGAAAGTTCTTGTCTTGAAGAAACGCTAAGGATTCAAGAACGTTCGTTGATAAGTAAAGGCTCATCACCTTTGAAAAGAGTTCATCAATGCATGTTAAACCATTTACAACGCAAGTTGACAATGTTCGAATGAGGACAAAGTCGAGACGCTCCTCGGGATTTGAATTTGAATATTCTCTGACACGCGACGTGGATCAAAGGTGTGATCTTTAGATGAAGCCGTCAACGCATGTTGCAGAAGGAACAAGGCACGTTGTAAAATTAATGGGTGAAAGTGCATTTTCTAGAACAAAGATCAACGCCCATATAACAAGCCACAACACACGCCGATAAGATGCTCAACGCACGTTGAAGGTGACTAAGACACGTAGATGCAAATTCTTTCAAGACAGTAGTTACTAAGGTTCATGCAAGGAGCGTAGAAGTGTTATCAAGTCATACAGAACTTAGTTGGAACAAGGTATAAAGTGCGTACTAGAAGGTGACATCAATTAATTTAGAATTATCCATTCTCTCACCACGGCTACTTCGAGACTCCAACAGTTATATTCTTTCAAGTGGCAATAAATAAACGTCCCAAAGAAGAAAGAAGACAAGAGAGTCATTTGCCATAATTTGCTATCATTGTTTTTATCTTCTAACCCATTTGAGTTATTTTACTTGCCATCATACTATTAGGTTTGTGTGAGGTTAAATCTATTATTCTATTGGGTTGATTTGTATCAACCAAGGTTATTTGCTTGGGGTAGATAGGTTTTCTTATTGTGCCTCAAAAAAACAAGAGTGGTTCCTAGTGAGCCTTAGAAAACTAGTGGGTAATGATTATCTAGTTAAGCCCACAAAAATTAGGATTCAATTTTCTTGTTGAGCCCGTAAAAATAAAGTGTAACAGTTTGTTTGTTAATTCATAAAACAAATGGTATAAATGATTTTCCTCCACCCAGAAGTGAGGAGATAATGGATTGAAATTCTCTAGTGAATCTAGAAAAGTGGACGTAGGTCAAAGAGGACCGAACCACTATAAATCTTGGGCTTTGATTTCTCTCTTCCTTTCTTTCTTTAATTTACAATTGTTTTATATTATTGAGAGTGTGAATTGGTGTTTTTAGAGCTTTCGCATTTAGCTTTGTTTTTTGTTTGAAAAGAACTTTCTTATTTATTTTAATTTGTAAAAGATTTTTCAACAAAGTGTTTAACTTGCTACAAATTCAATTATGTTAGAATTGTGCCCTAGCCCAATCATTGGTCTACATTGATAAATAAGCATTTCATTTCTATGAAATAGTATATGTTTTATGAAGATAAAACTCCATGGATAGTCTATTCTTTCTTATGTCATCAAGTGCGTGACTTTATAGTAAAACCATAAGGATAAAAGGTATCGATCATTATCATGGGAATGATGATGAATTAAGATTAGTATGTTGCTAAGTGGATAATCACATTTTACAGATTATAGATATGAGATATAAACTTAGAACATAGATACATATTAGGGAACATGTATTGGGATGGCCCGCTGTCATGACCCATAGTCGGGCCCGTGACCGACGTACGAGGCGGACCTTCTATAGGAGCCCGATCCATCCCGTACAAGCCTCTGTAATCAGACATCCTACCCGACTTATCCAAATAGTTATTTAAAATATTTATAAAAACGTTTATAAATGAAATAAAATCATATATATATATATATATACACAATATATCAAAAATATCAGTAAATACGAAATCATCAGAGTAAACCACAAAATACAACAGTTTAGCCCAATACCCCAACACTAGTCAAATGTGGAGCTCTATAACATAGCAAAGTAGAGTCCCGAATAAGGGCACTCACTATAATGAAGAAGCGCCTCATTATGCCGAAGTACGGGTCAGATGATGTGCGTCCCAAAAATATCACCTACGAACAAAGGTTAACAAGGACAACTGAAGAAAAATGGGTAAGATTCCCTAGTGAGAAATGGTGTGCAGGGTTTACACCCTAAAAGACTAAGGCAAGTGTACCTATTGTCTATAGCAAGTGGACCCTTGAGTACCGAGTGTCGTATCCCACAGAGACTACGATTATTAGCTACTCACTCTTCCTCTATTATCTAACCGATAAATTAACTGATTTCGAATATATAAACTAAACAAGAACAAACTCAAATTAAATGATAGAATGAACGATGGGAAGATGGTACCTATACGCCGAATCCCCCTAGACCGAATTAAGTAACAAGGACTCATTATTCAAACAATCATTCAGGCAATTGGACTGTGGAAATTCCTAAGGTATATTAACCTCTCTCTCGAGTTAGCTAATGCCTAACGACTAGGTTGATTAATCAGAATCTATTCCTAATTAAAACCCCTATCGTTGCTTTAACACACTGCACTATGAATTTCTCTATTAGGTTTGACCCTAATCCAGAAGATTTATGTCGACCTATCTCTAGGTTTGCATGCAACTCCTCTCAATTATGAACGCTCTATCATACACAGAATATCTCGATTACACATGCATGAAACAATATTGGAATCGAAATGCTAGCAACAATCAACTCAACAATACGCAATATAAATCATAATTGAGTCACAATCCATGAATCAATTAAATAAATAACATAATCCAATATCAAATAATCTGCCTAGGGTTCATCACATCTAGGTACGCAATATAATTAGTTCATAACTATTGAGAGATAAACAACAAATTCAAAGAGAAATCTAGAGAGAGAAGGAAAACCCATGACGAATCC
>CAODLS010397373.1:0-11732 GCA_948243855.1 Flueggea neowawraea
GTAAATCGAGAAAAATCATCAACAATCACAAGAGTAAACAATTTACCACTCAAACTAACATGCCTAGAAGGTCCCATCAAATCCATATGCACAAGTTCTAAAATTCTAGATGTAGAAACTTCTTTCTTTGGTTTAAAAGAACTCCTAGTACGTTTTCCCTTAATGCATGGTTCACATAAATGTTCTTTTGTAAATCTCAATTTTGGTAGACCTCTAACAATGTCATTTTTTGAAAGTTTTGAAATCAAAGGCAATGGTGCATGACCTAGTCTTTTATGTCATAGATATGCATTTTCATCCAAAGACATTAAACACTTCTCATTGAAAGAGGATGCATCGTGCAAATTTACAATGACAATATTTCCATGTCTTAAACCAATAAATGCAATTTTTCCTTCTTTCAAAACAGTGCAATGAGATGATTCAAAATGAACATTATAATCCATGTCACATAATTGAGAAACACTTAGCAAATTGTGTTGCAAACCTTCAACCAAGTAAACATTATTAATGGTTGGTAAATGTTCTTTACCCACTTTACCACTACCAATGATCTTACCTCTATTGTTATTACAAAAGTCACATGGCCTTAATATTTTAGGGTGAGTTCCACAATAAGCTTTTTGTCTCTACTCATGTGTCTTGAGCATCCACTATCAATGTACCACATGCTTGAGGGAACTCTATTCTTGATTGTACCTACAAAATCAATTTTTTTATTCTCAATGGTACCCAAGCTAGTTTGGGTCCTTGTGTGTTAGTCATATGAACCAAGTTAGGAAGAATGGTTCCTTTGGAAATCCACATCTTCTTCACTTTGATGGTTCTTCTCAAACTAGTACAAGATTGAATATTATGTCCAACCTTTAAACATTTAGCACAAGTAGGCACGCCAAGAATAATAGAAGAGTTATCATTACTAGAAAACTTAGTCATCAAAGATGACTCTCTTTGGTAAGGATCACAAACAAGACCATTTTTTGATAAGGAAAATCTTTGCAATGAAAGCAATTTTTCAAATTTTTCTTGGCCACTAGTAAACTTGCCAACAACATAAGAAAACTCCTTTTTCATCCTATCAATTTCTTCACATAGTTTTTGTTGTTCAAGTAAACATGAAGAATGATCATTAGAATTATTCTCAAGCTCATGAACAAGTTTTAGCAAATTTTCATTTTTCTATTTCTAAACCCTTGTTTTTATTTTTCAAGGTCTTATTGAGCTTGTCCACACTGTCAAATTTATCATTCAATTCATCAAAATCACTCATCAATTCATCATAAGTAGGAGCATTTATCTCATCTTCATCTCCATCACTTGAGTAAGAGCTTTTTCCCATAAGAGCTAGATTGACTTCCTCCTTGTCAATGGATTCATCATCTTCATGATCACTCCAAGTGGCAACTAGAACTTCCTTCTTCTTGTATTAGTTAAAGGATGGTTTTGATGATGAGCTTTTGCAATCCTTTGCATAGTGGCCTATTTTTCTACAATTGTAGCAAGTTTCATCATTCCTTCTTTTGTAATTCGAAGTCCTTTGAACATCATCTTTTGTAATTCAAAGTCCTTCAATTCGAACATCATCTTTTGTAATTTGAAGTCCTTCGAACATCATCTCTTGGACCCTTCTTTATTTCTCTTTTTCTTCTTAACATTATTGATATGATTTTTCTCATGTTCTTAGCATAACGGGCCAGCTCTTCATCTTCCTCGTTGCTTTCCTCATCTTCTACATCATTTTCTTCCTTGAGGGAAGCCTTTGCTTTGAAACCCACACTCTTCTATTTTGGTTTAGGGCATCCTTCTCTAGTCTTCAATATTATCTCATAATTAACGAGAGACCCAACCAATGCATTGAAATCCAAAGTATTGAGATCCTTAGAATCCATAATTGTTGTCACTTGTGAATCCCATTCTTATGGAAGTGATCTTAAGATTTTATTAACCTTCTCATTATCATCCATATGTCTTCCAATGGATGCCAAACCATTCATAATTGCAGAGAAGTGATCAAGAATAAATGTGATCGGTTCTCCTTCCTTCATTTTGAAAAGTTCATAATCATGAAGAAGAATGTTAATCTTGGTCTCTTTCACTTGTGTGGTACCTTCATGAGTGACTTTAAGTCTTTCCCACAACTCTTTAGCACTCTTACAAAATGAGACTCAATTTTTTTCTTCCAAAGTGAGAGCACAAAATATGAGTTGCATGGCATTGGCATTGATTTGGTCGTATTTTCAATCTTCATCATCATAATCCATATCCTTCTTGACAGCCCCATTTTCATCCTTAGGAACTTTAGGTCCCTTCACAATCACTTTCCAATACTCAATGTTTTGACTCTTGATGTAGATCATCATTCGATTCTTCCATGTAGCATAATTTGCACCATTGAATCTTGGAGGTTTGGTGGTAGTCAAACCTTCTTCAAAGTAGATAGGAGTCAAGTTTAAAGTCATCCCGGATCTTCACTCTTTGGTGGTTAAGCCGACAGAAATTAGAGCCTACGCTTTGATACCATTTGAAAGAATACTAACCACACAAGAAGGGGGTTGAATAGTGTGGGTGTTTCAGCTTTGAATCTTTTTTGAGTTTGGGAAAACACAATAGTAAGGAACACATAGAATTTAGAGTGGTTCAGCCTAAATCTTCTCTACGTCCACTACCTAAGTATCTCCAATTAGGACTTTCACTAATCTCAAACTCTTCTTACAACTTTCACTTTCTAACCAAATGAGAACTCTTACAATTCTTGATTTTGCTTCAAGAATAAATCAACCTAGGATCTACCCTTGATCCTAATCTCTCAAACTCTCTAGTTTGAAGCAAACAAATCTCTCACCAACAGATTTGAACAAGGATACAAGCTAAAAGAAATAAAACTAAGAGCAACTAGAATTGTATCACCAAGAACACTTCAAGATAGCTCAAATTTGGGTTGCAATGAGTTGTCTATTCATTGTTGTATCTCCCCAACTATTATGGAAGTTTATTTATACTTCCTATAAATTTTCTAGTCGTTGTGGCTCATCCCTTGACCGTTGGAGTGTGAAATCAGTCTTGATTTTCTTTCCAATTCAGTTCTTACTCGGGTAACATTTTGATTCACTCGAGTAAGAAATTTTTTTACTCGAGTAATCGAAGATTTTTGACTGTTGTGCATTGATTTCCTTCCATATTGGTCTTGATTGACTTGGACGCAGATCAAAAATCATGTCAACTCGAGTGAGAAATGTTTCACTCGAGTAACTCCAACTTAGCACATGTCTGGTCTTTCTGAACCTGTCTCTCACTCGACTAATTTATATATCCACTCGAGTGACAATCACCTCTGGATGATTTGTTAGTTTTTCGAATCACGTCCACTCGAGTGAGTGTGATTATTACTCGAGTAACTTTATCACACATAGACACTCTGGAGGTCGGTCTTGCTTGAGTGACCTTGGCTTCTACTCGAGTGACTTTAGACTTCATGTATTTTGAGCACACTTGTTGGTCGAGTAACATTTTGTGTTGGTCGAGTAACTGGTGACTTACTCAAGTAATCTCTGATTCCACTCGAGTAACTTTAAGGCTCAGATTTCTTCTGAACGGTCTACTTACTCGAGTAACTTATAAAGTTGCTCAAGTAATTGTTCTATTGCATCAATAATTTGATCACTTGACAACCTTGCTTCATGGTGCATTAAGTTATCAAATTTACCAATCTTTGTGCAACATCAAAACTCTCGAACCACGTTTAGTGTTGGGAAATTTCAAAGAATTGAAGCTAAGGTTGACAAGGTTGATAGCAAGGTGGACAAGATAATGGGCTTTGTTAGTGACCTTTGGACTTGGCTCCTAAGATCGACGTCTCATGCATTTTCATACATTTTCATTATTATGTGAACTTTTTTTTATTTGGCAAATTTGTGTGCCTATTTGAATATTCTAACTTAATCGGTTTATGTTTTGGATAACTTGTAAGCCTATGTTAAATATTCAATTTATCTATATGTATGAATGCTTTGATGTAATTATGTTGATACTTGTTGGATGTTGACTTTCATTATGTGTTTTACACTTATTTGCCTATTTATACCCTTTTTTATGACAAAAAGGGGGAGAAAAAATGGAAGTTTGATGATAGTTGATACAATGATGCTTGAAAAATGATTAATTTGTTGCTTCATTATTTTTGTAAATTTTTCAATGCTAAATGGTACAATTTTATGCTTGAAAATTGATTAGGTAAAAATGTTGTGTTAAAGGAGAGTTACATTGACCTATTGTATTTATGGACTAACAAATGTGACAAGGCCAAAAACCTTGATCATTTTTCAATCTTGTTGTCTTTAATAGATGCATAAACTAAGGGGGATTATCAAACTTTCCCATGTTTTGTCATTATCAAAAAGGAGGAGATTTTTGATCTAAGGGTGGTTAACATTCAAGTTCCTTCAAGTTTTGATGATTAACAAAATGATGTTTGATACTTAAGTGAATTTTCCATTCTATCAAATCCTCACTCGAGTAACCATAGTATCCACTCAAGTAACATTTCACCCAATTTATTTCACTCGAGTAATCCAAGCCATCACTCGAGTAATTGGACTGCCAGATGAAATTGGTTAAAGTTGCTCACTCGAGTAACCATAAGCATCACTCGAGTAATTGACCCACCATCTCACTAGAGTAACATGTTAATATATGTGCCATCTCACTCACGTAATCACGGAATGTCACTCGAGCAACAACATCCATTACTCGAGTAATTCAATCAAGCTATAGATGTATGAACATCATCTCACTCAAGTAACAAGTTTGGTCACTTGAGTAATAAAATGAAGACAACATAATTATGCCTATGACTAACATAAATAGTGTTCAAATGTCGAGAGTTGGTGGTCCCAACAGTTTGAAAAGTGGCTCATTTAAGTAAGCCACATTGCTCACTCGCGTAAGACGGTTTAAAAGTAAATTTTGAAGAACAAGCTCACTCGAGTAACGTAATGGTGTCACTTTACTAAGATACTGTGTCAGATGCATTTAAGGCTCGATTGCTCTGTCTCACAATGGCTCTAATCAATCCCACAACAGCTCTTTGGATATGAGAAGCTATAAATACTTCAAGGGGAATTTAGAAAATGCCTAGAACTCTTGAGCTTTTATTTCATACAACAATCAAGCATTGGAGCATTGAATTTGTTCCTTTTATTGATATAAGTATCTTGTTCATTTATTTCTATTCTTATTGCTTGTATCACTAGTTTATATCTTATTGGTGAGTGTTTGTTACACACATCTTTAAGAGTGATTGTGAGTGGGATCCAAGGGTAGATCCTTAGGTTGGTTTTTATTCTTAAATCGAAATCAAGAACATTGTAAGAGTTCTCACTTAGCTAGAAAGTGAAGTTGTAATCTTGTGAAGATTGTTAGTGGTGATACTTAGGTAGTGGACGTAGGCATCGAGTTAGCCGAACCACTATAAGTTCTTGTATTCTTTCTTTTGCTTGAAATTATTTTCGAAAACAAATCAAAGCTACTCATACCACACTATTCAATCCCCATTCTAGTGTGATAATTGACTCTACAATACGAATCAAAGAGGCCCCTATCTTAGCTAGTGAAACTGGAAGCACTGTAATTCATTTAAACCAGATTATTTAGTTTCATAACAATGAATAATTTCCAACCACATACATTCATGTTATTCATTAGTTAGATTAGGACTAATGTGATGCAGTATCAATCCTAAATACCAATATATTGTTCATTCAATTACACAACTGACCACATCATGCAATCAACATAAACAATAATAAAAGAACTAAGGTACATAAACTGAATAAATACTTGAATTACTTTATAACAATTAAAAAAAAAGTCTCACAACGTTAATTGATTGAACTTCGAAATACCTTAACTAGAAACCTGTTTAGTTACTCATTCTAGAAGAAAAAAAAATAGAAATTGAAACGAATGGCTGCCCAAGAGTTCGTGCGTGAATCAAATGTGGAAGAGAGACAGAGAGCTGCTAATCCCAAATAAATATGTGTGTGTGTGTGTCCTAATTAGGAAAACCTAATTCTACCTTTAAAATTGCTAAAAACAATAATAATAGTGTTAATTATTTTTATCCAACAACAAAATCGAGATGGCAACCCTCTAAGATGTCCATGAGGCTCCAAAACTAAGGCCCAACAGTCTAGCAGTCAACTTGGTCAATGCATCTTACTATGGTGTGGTAATGCCAAAATGTAGTCAGCACTGAAATGCACCCGAAACAGTTCCAAATCTTCAGTTTTCACCAACATCCCATCTAAATCAGCAAAGAAGCAAACAACACATAAAAACACAAATAAAAAAAATTATAATGCAAAAAAAATATAAAATACAATGCAAAATATGCAATGAAATACAACCTATCACATACCTCACTAACGATTGAACACACTCTCCATACCATGTCAGCTCAGAAGTCCTTAATTGATACAATTTATGTAACATCGTAACCATATAACTTCAGGAGGTAATTACGCTTTTCAAAATCAATCTACATGTCTATGAAAGATGAGTGCACCACCACAAAGGCCTTACATATGTTTTTTCTAGGAGTTGCAGAAAATATGGGTTTTTAAAAATAAACAACTGTGCATTTCAAGACCCCGAACAAAAGAATTGCATCTTAACAAACCATTAGCCACCAACTGCATTTTCCATTAATCTTTTTCTCAAAAAACTATAAAAACATAAACCAAAAAAATTTATCACAAAAATTATTCTCAAAGGGGCTTGATGAATCCATAGACACAATTCCAAGCACAACAATGGATAATCTAACACGCCGAATATTAACAAAACAGGACGGAGAAACCTATAGGCCAAATATAAAAACCTACAATCAAAACTAGAAGCCAAAAGCAAAACTTAAAAAGCCAGAAGCCAAATCTAACTCAGCAAAAGAAAGGCAAATATAAGCTTTTGATTCAGTAAAACAATCCAGCATCAGAATCTCTTGCATTGTTGGGGACAAGGTGGATGTAAATGCAATGGAGTTTTATCATTTTTAGCTTACATCTATCCCAATGTCCTTTCAAACAATCGATACAAACAATAAAGTGAGCATTGTTACAAATTTTTACCATGCGAAACAAAGTCGAAAACATCAAGAAAATAACAAAAGATTTTGACCTTTTTTGTGAATTTCTCTAGCCACCACCACAACACAAAAAATATGGTGCTTCTATTAGTATCCACATCATATTGGTCGTCGAACACATCTCGGAGTTTATGGCTTAGAACTAGATTCCAACAAGTGCTCTATAAGCACTTTCAAGGAGATGTGCAACTAGAGTTTTGTTCTAACAAGGACAAAAATGGACCAACTCTTAGGTTGTATTACCATGCTTTCAAGTAGCCAAAAATCACTTAAAATAAGATATTTGCCATATTTAAATCTATTAAGCTAATTGAGAAAGTTGAAAATTTTAGCAGTTTTCAAAATATATTGTTACTAGACAAGTTGTTAGATTCAGAATAAAATCCGTAGTTCAAAAACAAGATTCAAAATATAAATTAATAAGTATATATACTTAAAATCACATTGCGCTTGTTAGTTTTCATGCTAAAAAGCGCAATGTGATTATAAGTATATAAAATTGGAATTGAAGACAACAAAATGGATTTTAGAGGAGTTAGAACACTTTAAAAGATCAAGACGTTTGTATTGATTTTCACCATTTGTGCAAAAAGTGCAAGATATAGCATTAGTCTTGAAGTCTTTACTTGTGTGTTAATCGTGCTTATAGGCGGGAGATTGTGTTGTGATCAGAACAAGATGCCTTTTCCTTTAGATTAATGACAAAGACTAGAAGCAAACTTTAAAGATGCTCACTGGAAAACTTTTTCACATCATTATCCAAGTAAATTACACTAAATGTTATTTTTTTTCAATTGCCAAGGAGAAATTACTGAGGTATATATTTTTCTGTTATAAGTGGTATCACTCATGTGTAATGATATTACCTTTTTTTTTGTATTTTTGGGTACAAGAGTGTGGTGAGAACATGACTAAGAGATTTGGTTATAAGGCAAAAGGCTACTACTAGAAGCTCTCCACTTACGAAATTATTGTTCTTTTTTTTCCCTTTTGTCTAATAATGTTGCCTCTTGTAACTAAATATACTTCTATAATTTCTAATGTTGCAATTTTTGAATATACTAGATTTGTTTTGCCTCATAAAGATTGTGAGTTTACTCATAGTGAAAGAGGTTAATAAAAACAGTTGTTTTGTTGCACCTACAATTATATAGAATATGGCGATGGTCATGGTGCTTGGTAGTCATCAGTGGCAGATCTAGGTGGGGGCGCATGTGGGCAGCCGCCCCCACCGGAGCTGGAGTAGCCATATACTCCCTCCCCTCTGCCCACACCAATGGGATTCGTCCCCCTCCTCTACCGCTGCAACTCCTGCCTCTTCTTCTCCTACCATGGAAAGTGCAATGGATGAGTTAGGCGGTTCGAAGAGGAAATGGATACGATGGCGAGGGCAGAGCTAGAAAGCTTGGAAAGAACATTTGAGAGCGAGGAAGATGGGGAAGTTAATGGTGAAAGCAGCGACTATTGCTTCCAAGAGGTATATTGAGGCTACTTTTAATTCTGCTACTACTTCCGTGAAATCTGCTTGGTTGAAATTTGGTGTGTTTCAGCTTTTATGAGTCTTATCTAATGAAGTTTAAATTGACTTGTCTAGGATTGTACTTACTCTCATACCCGTTTGTTTATATCAATAATAAACATGAAAATAATTTAATTGTGAGCTAATGGTGTTGTTGCTCTCAGTACTTGGTCGCCACTTTGAGTTCTATGCAAACGTACAGTGATACAAATGATGCTCCTCAGGTGATCGACAAAATGCTTGAAAAAAGTTCAAGGCAAAAAAGATATGAATAGTATGTATGCAACTTCTTAATTGTTGTGGTCATCATTTATTTTTCTAAAATTTTTGTTTTCTAATCTATATAAATTTTCACTTAAAATTTTATTGACTCTCAAAAGTTTATGTGTCTTCTAGTAGTTTTTTTGGGCGAAATCCCTGCCGGTCCCCGAGGTTTGATATATTGTTCAACCTAGTCCCTACTAGTTTCAAATTAGTCGCTCTGGTCCGTCTGTCTATCACCATTAGTCAAACATAACCGCCCACGTAAGAAAATATGACGTGGCACATGGGACCTAGTAATTTTAAAAATTTGATGACAAAAATACCATCTTCTCTCTTCCATTTCACTTCTCTTCTCCACCCTCCTCTCTCTCTTTCTCTCTGTGTGTGTGTGTTTTTCCTCCATTACTCTCTGCTTCCTCCTCCGCCTACTTATGACCTCCACACACCTAGTCAAAACCACCACCACCACCTCCATTTCAATATTCAGATACAGCCCACAAATTTTAACAATCCAGCCTTTCAACCTCGATCAACAATAACACAACACTGATTAATTTTCAGTAGCCATTAATTCACAACAAAATAATCATAATTTTTAAGTTAGATTTCATTGTTGCTCTGCTTCTTTGTTTCAAATATGCATCCCATTGAAGAAGATGAAATCCAAACAAACCCAAACCAATCAAACAATCCAAGTTGCAATCACCCAATCAAACAATCCAAGCTACAATCACCAGAAAAAGCAAAACCCAAAAATCAACAATTCAAAACTCACAAAACCATGGAACAAAAAATCAAACCTCACCCATTCCATCCTCTATACCAACGACAGAAAATGCTAACTTTGCATTAAAATCATACCAAAGACAACAAAATGCTAGTTTTGTGCCCTAGTCCAATCATTAATATACATTGTCATTACATTTATTATTTAATAAAGAGGCATTTTATTTCAAATCTATAAAATATTATATTGTTTATGACAATAAAACATCCTTGAATAGTTTATTCTTCCTTATGTCATCAAGTGTGACTTGATAGTAAAACCATAAGGTAAAAGTAATACTATTCTAAAAGTCCCTAATTGATTGTTATCATGAGAATGATAACAAGCCAATGTTCGTATGTTGCTAAGAGGGTAATAGCGTTTTACTGATTATGGATATGAGATGTCATTTAGAACATAAATACATGTCAGGAACATGTATTGGACTAGCCCGCTATGAAAGCACTTCATGGATCAATGTCACAAGTAGCTTTCATACAGTGGTGATGTTTGAGTCATCTAACTGAAACTCACTATCGACTCCTACATGAAGAATCGCATGTTTTGTCTTAGTCAAACATTATCCGTAACAGGGTAACAGTAAAGGTTATAATTGGATATGCCATGAATCTTGCAGATGAGTGATATTGAGAGTGATGCTGAGAGTCATGCATTTATTCCTTTTATGAAGAGTGATATCTTTAGGCCACTTGATGAGTATGATTGATAGAATGTATGCATACTCAAATGAATTAATAAAAGGGTTTATGAATGTCATTTGTATATCAATATACTTGGGATCAAGAAACGCATTAAGCAATATAAGGTTGACATGTGACAATGCCTTATGATTAATATAGATATCGTGAGACAAAAGGACTAACTATCAAACTGTGAAAGGTTAACTCGGATCACCGACTCCACTCGATTTTGGGTTGCCATAATGTATTGCTAAATACCGCTTATGGACTTTGGGCCCAAGTGTTTGGGACGAGGCCCATTGCCAATTGTGAGTGGGCCTATTGGGTCACACACAAGAACGATTTGGATTGGTTCACAAATATTATCTCTCATGGTAATTAAATTATTAGTATGATTAATTTGATTAATCATTCGTAATTTAGGATTTTATGATTTAGATCATAAATATAATATGAGATATTATCCATTAATGTAATGGGCTTTTAATATTAATTACTTCTTATAATGTTTTGGGTATAAATTATATGTGTGACATAATTTGGGCCCATGTAGATTAATTAAGGAGTGGTTTACTTAGTGATAATGTATCATGTAATTAAAAGCCCAACAACATTAATGAACCCTAGCGTGAAATTTGACCATACTCCTATCTTTTAGGAGATTTTATTCTTGTATGACAATGAGAAGGAAACCCTAAAAGGGAGATAGGAAATTCGGCACACACACTCCAAATTAGGGTTGGTGGACGAATTTCCCCCTCCTATCTTTTAGGAGTGTAGGCCGAATCCTTGTTTGACAAGGAAAGTTATTTTGGCTCCCAATTTGAGAAGGAATTTGGCACACACCCTTCTTGTATTGGTGTGGCCGAATTCTTCTTTAACAATGAAGGGTTTTGGCCAACCCTAGTGCACCTATTTAGGCTGTCACATATGCCTATAAATAAGAGCACACCAAAGTCTTGTTTCTCATGGAAATGACAAAGCCGAATTTGTGAGTGTCACAAGAAAATAGAGAAAATTATTTGTGAAAATTAGAATAGTGATTCTAAGTGCTAGTACACATCATCCATCCAAAGAAGTTCGTTCGTGTGGATACCATTGGTCACGTTCGTGCAAAGGCAATGTGGTTGAAAGGGTTTCGAGTTTATACTAAAATCTACATCAGCAATTCATTCGTTCGTACAATCGAGCTTTGGTTTTCAAAGGTAAAACCCTAACCCTAATTGTTTATGTTGATGTGCATGGATCCTTGGTGGAATTCTAGGATAATTTTTTTGTTATTTTTGATGTGTTATCCTTTATATGAATGTCATATTTAATTACAAATTCTAACAGTGGTAT
>CAODLS010397376.1:0-13934 GCA_948243855.1 Flueggea neowawraea
CTAAATATAGAAGATCTCTAGATATTTTCTAAAGATTTCAGATCACGAAAACAATAAGGTTTCATCAAGAACACAAAAGCTTTGATTCAAATCCCAAACCAAATTGTAGAACACCAATTTACAGTTTCAAAGGTTAGTTTATTACATATCTCATGTAATATTATATAGTATGTTTATAACTTATTTAGAAAGTTACTATATATAACTAATTTATAATTTGTATATCCTTTTCAGGAATGGAGAAAATACAAGTATTGGTTCATTATAACGGTGAATGGGATGATAACTTCAAATATTCAAAATACAATATCATAGGGCTAATACTCATTCACAACTGCAATCATGAATTGCTAACTGATGCAACATATAAACATGTATATAATGTATATGCATTATATATACAACAAATAAATAACCTATATACAATATATAAACAACATGTATACAATATATATACATTATATATACAACAAATAAAAAACATGTATACAACATATATACATTATATATACAACAAATAAACAACATATAGACAACATAAAAATAATCGATATACAACATATAAACAACATGTATACAACATATATACATTATATATACAACAAATAAATAACATATAGACAACATATAAACAATAGATATACAACATATAAATAATATATATACAACATATATACATTATGTATACAACATATAAACAATAGATATAAAACATATAAATAATATGTATACAACATATATACATTATATATAAACATATAAACAATATATAGACAACATAAAAACAATAGATATACAACATGTAAATAGCTTGTATACAACATATAAATAACATATATATAACAAACAAATACTACACAAACAACATATATAAAGCTACATAAAAAAAAGAAATGACACTGTTTTGTTACAAAGGTTAATAGATAATATCTGACCAGCGAGTCATGTATCATAAATGCCCATTATGTGACATTGAAATATCAGAAAGTGAAACTCAAAATACATAAAAGTGAATATGCAAATACAATAAGTGGGTCGTACGGAACAAATAATATAATTTGGATGAAGTGTACTACGACTTTGTTCAATAAACTAGTGCTAATTACGCGGTATGACATTTTTTTGGCCTTTGTTTAAAAAATGCCAACCTATGTTTCAATTCAACAATAATGTCATTTTTTATGTTTGATTTTAAAAAATGTCACTTGTTTGAAACTAAGTTTTAAAAATACCACATTAATTTATATAAATTTTTAATTTCTTGTTTATTTTTTTATTTTTTCTCTCTCCTCTTCCCCCTCTCTCTCTCCCCCCTCCCAAACCCTAGAACCGTTCCTCTCTCCTCTTTCCTTCCTCCACCATCCTCTCCATCATCCTCCGTTGTTGTTCTCTCGTCGTCGTTGTCGCCTCTCCAAGAGCGAGAAAGAGGAGTGAGGCCGTGATGGGTGTGGTGACTAGACCCGATATCGTTCTCTCCTCTTTGTCTTCATTGTTTCGCTCCCGGAGGAGACACGTAACAAACAAGCGACGGCGACGTGGTGTGAAGGACGCAAACAATTGAGCGGTGGAGGCAAACGAGTGGCATCGACACGATGTAAATGACGCAAACAATTGAGCAGTTGTGGGCGGCGACGACAGGATTAAGAAACCCTAGAGTTTTTTTTGTGTTTTTTTGTTTATTTGCACTTTCAATCCTTGTAGTTGTTTAGTTTTATAAATCAACCCCTCAACTTGAATTTTTCAATGTTTTTCAGCATTAATTTTAATATAACTTTATAATGATAGAATAATAATAATTTTTTTGTCCACAATGGTTCACAAATGTAGGAATACCATGTTGTGAACCATTGTAAACCCTAAAACCGACCTTGTGAAATTTTTTTCTTAAGAGTAAAAGTCGTTTAAAATTTGGTGAACTATTGTGAAGCGTAAAATTTTTGGTTCACAATAGTTCACAGAACGCTTGTGAACCAATGTGAAGCATTTGCGAAATAAAATAAATTAATAAAATATTATTTTAAAAAACTGGTCAAATATTTCTATAAAAAATCATTTAGACTTTTGGAAAATATGAATTTTGTGAACTATTATGAACCATTGTAATACTAAAAAAACTATCACATATGTGAACAATTATGAACCAATTTTTTTAAAAATTGTTGAAATTTTTTAGCAAAATAATTTTAAAAAATATACATTTTTAAAAGAATATGAACTGTATATTCTATGTGTGAATTATTGTGAACCGTTGTGAATTAAAAATAAAATTTGGACTAAAAATAATTTTTATTTAAATAAATTCAATTTTTTGAGAAAATTCGGCATTTTCTCTGGTGCCTTTTATTTTAGATATTGATTTCTTCCTTATTTCTATTTTTGTTTATGTTTTTGAAAAAAGAAAATTCTTGAGTGGCAAATTATAAAGTGGCATTTTTTTTGAATTATATGTGCAAATCTGCCAATAAATTATTTGAATGGGCTGCTACAAGGCCTCAAGCCCATTACTGTTAAGAGGAGTTGTCGTCCCCTCGGCATGTCGCAAATGTAAACGAACATACAGCCACACCGAACGAACCAAAATCAGAGCTACTGAAACAACAGAGTAGCCAGACAGAGACATCAAAGATGAACACAGACATTACAGCATCGGCGAAACCAGAATACCCAGTCATAGATCGGAACCCTCCTTTCACCAAAGTCGTCGGCAACTTCAACACTCTCGATTACTGCCGTTTCCTCACCCTCACCGGCATCTCTGTCACCGTCGGCTACCTTTCAGGTAGGTTCCACACTCCTCTCTATGTCATCTATCAATTAATGCTTACTAATTTGTTAAATTGAAAATTTGAAAATAGGGATAAAGCCTGGATTGAAGGGACCCTCAATGGTGACGGGAGGGCTGATTGGGCTAATGGGAGGATTCATGTACGCTTACCAGAACTCGGCCGGCCGGCTCATGGGTTTTTTCCCTAATGAGGGTGAGGTTGCTCGCTACCAAAAACGCGGCTTTTAAACACAGTTAGGTCTTTTGTTTTTTTAAATCTCGGTAATGCAGTTTGGATGATTGTGGTTACAGTCAGAGTAATAATTGGACTTCGTTTGCCCACTTGTTTCCTCTTAACTATGTTATTTCCAACTTTGCTAACCTTTGGAGGGTGCAATGTGATTATATGAACCTTCTTTTGGTGCTAAATTTGCTATTTCTTGCTTTTCCTGTTGATCTTGTTTGTCCTTGAATCTTCTTCCACTGAGTAAAGCAGAATTTGATTGAGAAAATAATGGGCAACACTAATGATTGATTGTTTTGTTTTCTAACTGAAAGCAAAGGTGTTGACACTCGTGGACGTGGTAGTTCTTGAGGTTGATGCTCCAATTGCTGCTAGAAGCTACTTTTTTGTTATTATTTTGCTTTGGGAGCTGTGTGCATGTATGCTGTTTTCTTCTTTTTTGTGCTGGTCTTTCTGTGAGGGAGAATGTTCTCATAACAGAGAGTAAGTAGTGGCAAGACAAATGTTAATTTATGTTGGATCTGCCATGTTATCAAATTATGCCTTTTGAAATGGTTCTAAAGGTTCTATCCTGAAATGAAAATGTTAAAAGATAATAAATCAACAAATGTGGTAAATGGGAGTGCTACTGAAGATTGTCAGTTTCAGGGTGAACAAATTGTGGGCTGAATAAAGTCTGAAGCTTTAGCAAGTTATCAAAATAATAAAGCATCTTATTTCTGTATTGGCATTTGATTCTTGTTTGGCTATATCTGTTGTGAAGGGAGAAAATTCAATGGAACAATTGTTTGTGTGCTTCTATCGCATATTTAAGTAATATTTCTGAAATGTTGAGGCTTAACTTGTTGTCGATGCTTGTAGTCAGTTGTGCCACTGGAATTAACGTATACTTTTGTGCTGTCTAGACAGTTTTGCTTTCTTTGTGCCTTTATATTAGTATGCTTCCATTTGTATAGTAAATTGGAGATTTATCCTCGTGTTAGTAAGTAAATCTCAGCTTCCAGTTATTTGTTTCTTGTGAAAGGGATTATGGTACAGCATTTCAGCTGTATAGGCGTATAGAACATAAGTTAGTCAGTATTTGACACAACCTGCATACCATAAACTTCGTGCATGGGACCATTATTTTGAGCAGTTTATGATATGCGTGCAGGTTAGAAAAGAAATGTTTGTTATGATATGCATTTCTTTTGAAGGTTAGAAATGTTTTTTTTTTACTTTTAGAATTTTTCTTTTTTTTTATCTGAAATTTTTTAAAGTTTTCTTGTTTGATACAATCTGGGAATATGATTCTCAGAAAAATAGTACTTTTCATGTTTGAGAACAAAGTGTCAAAAGTAAGTCTGTGGGATGAGACTGATGTCATCATGAGGATTTGTGGGTGTTTGATTAAGCTATTAACACACACATTAAAAAATAAAAAAATAAAAAATAAACCATTGCTGCTAACGCTTGATTCCCAACAATTACCTTTTGCATTGCTGGCCTTTTTGGTGAATGGTATGATATTATTTAGCTGATTTCAACTGCAAAACCCCTGCTAATGGCTAATTTCCTTCAAGAAATCATATCAACGAATAACACATATATTGTCTCACGTATTTCTCTTTTTTGTTTTTCTTCAAACCATTTTGAGCATTAAGGGTACATATTGCTCTCCTTTCAGATTCTGCAGGAGATAGGTGGGGTAGAAGAGGGGCTGTTAGTTTTATTTTCTTAATCTTTATTTTCGTCTAGCAGCTAGAAAATGGAATTGAATTGGAAAAATTGTTGTTGCTATTTTTGCCTTTTTTCATATTTCTTTTTTACTTCTAGGTTTTTGATTGATTCAGAAAGAGGGTGTGGTAATTACAGCATGGCTAATTGATGCAGTATGCGCGTAATTTGTGTCGATCGTGGTGGAATATAAAGATTTTTATGACTGAAATTAGTGTATTTACATTGCATTTGAAATTAGTGTATTTACTGAGATTAATATTGATATACTTAGTTTATCCTGAGAATCAACATGAGTGTTTATTATAGTAAATCAGTGGTGGCAGATTCAGTGGATTATTGAATAGATTATATATAGTAAAATAGAGTAGCAGATTATTGAATGGATATTATAGTACAAGAGTGGAGATGACAACACTTTTCGTTTCCACACATTCTTCGGAAGAGTATTCAGCAGTGGCCAAGTTTTGGTAGCAACAATGAGTCGATGAGTGTAAGAAACAGGTTGTGGAAGGGAGTTGTAGTAGATGGTCCTTGTTGAAGATCCAAGATATAATGCGGATGAGGTAGTAAAATTTTCAGGCCGAGTGTCCTCAGTTATTCAGAGAGTGCGTGAAGTGCAAAGTGTGACGGTCCTACATCGGATAGGTGAGGGGGTTTTGGGCTTATAAACATGGATATTGCACACGTTAACAAGTCGATCTTTTAAGAACATAATGATCTTGTGACCGAAGGCGTAGAGGCTCAAGCTTGTGAGCTTTCGCACCACAAAGGCGAGCTATCTACTTCAAGTTGACCTTTAAGTTTTGTTAACTTTTTGCTCCTTGCCTTCTTCGAATGTGCCCCTCACACTTACTTTGCGCCTTGGTGAGTATCAAAGGCAATGTGGTCTTGTATTGTATGGGATTTTTGGGATGTGTTACAACGTGACTGAGAGGTGCAGATTTGTAACAATTTCCCTGACTGGAACAAAGGGATTCATCTCAATCTCATGGGCCTTATTGCCCACACAGAAAAGGTTTGTTTCAGAGGACGACCATATGTGATTTTAATCAGTTCTTATATGATTTCTTTTTTTGAAATCAGTTCTTATATGATCTTGGGATGTAATTGTGCTTAACTTTAGCAATAAGTTATAATTGGGCTTAGAAAAAGAAAAAAGTTTCATAGGAAAAGTACACAGGAGACCCTTTTTATTTTTCATTTTACAACACATTCCAACATAGTTTTGTTTTCGAAAATTCATATTGCATGTGTTTCGAATACACAATGGCTATGCTTTTGAAAATTAGTTTTGTTATATTTTGTATATTCAGTGTATAAGCTTTGGATACTTGTAGTATTTTTTATAATATGTTTCTAAATATTGATAGAAGCAAATTCAAAAACACCCCCTTTAACAATTTCTTTTTGTTGTTTATTTTTGTAATTCCATTGTCAAACTAAGATGAAAAGAAGGTAAAAGAATTATTTAGATAGCAATATTTAATTTGTCATATTATTCAATAAACAACTTAATACAATTTTGTTTCCCAATCTAAACAGTGTCTCTTGTTCATTTATCTCTTAAGTTTACATTAAATAACTTCCAAGAACACCTCTTATGACAACTCCATTAAAATATACATATATGTAAAAACTCCTCTTCTCTCTTTAAAAACCTTTTTCCCCCCTTCTCCCTGAAAAAATCCTAGCCACCGATACTCTTGTCCATATTATTGGACTTGTCGCTCCCTTATTGGAATGGAGTATATATGGTTCGAAGAGTTTCTTAGTGTTCAACTGTAGTCACTGCAAGTCTCACGTTACTTGAGACAATGCCTAAGATGGCTATTGTGTTACTTGGACAGGGTTTCATATGAATTGGATAAAAACCTATTATCTTATATTTATTTGTCTTTTTGGCAGGGTTGAACTTGGTTTCTTTGAGCCCGATTTATAAAAACTACACATAAAAGGGTAGTTTATATTCTCAGTTTTGTTACTCTTAATCTACAGGAGGCCGATGAGCAGTGGCGGAGTAAGTTTTGAAAGGAGTGGTGTCAGCATTAGAACAAGAGTTGGGGACGAAGTTTGAACCCCAAGGACGGAATGAATCGACAGCAGGGGAGTAGTGCTCTGAACCTCTATTAGCCGATCACATCTCTCTCTGCCACTATTTATGAAACTACTTATATCTCATTTGCACTTTAATTTGACCTATGAAATTTTGCTTATGATAAAAAAGAAGTCTTCATTACCCCTTCCAACGCGACAAATTTATTTTTCAACGACTTACTATTCATATTCAACTCTTCAATATCACAATTAACATGCTCTTGCTCTTGGTGATGAAGCATATGAGATTACCTCATCCCACCATGTGTTTTGAAGCATTTTTAGTCTTTAAGTCTTTTTGGCCCAAAAAAACATGATTATTGCTAACACGTTCATTAAAAATGCACCACTTTGAACATGAAAGTGACATTACGATGAGAGACAATTATAAAATTTTAAAGTATCGCAGCCCATCAAGAAAGTAGAAACTTCTCTCTTTTTCTTAATGGGTTAATATGATGACTACAAAAGAAATTGTCAATTTCTGACACAATAATACGATTTTAAGAAATAATACGATACGATTGGCATGAATTTTATTTTTGTAATATTTATATATTGTATAATAATTTGTGATATATAAATGATATGATACGATTACGACACGATAACATGAATTAACGTCCCTAACTACAAACAATTGGAAACAAAAGAGATAATAATAATTTTTTTTCTTCTTATCCACAAGCATCACGTCTGTTTTATAGTCCGTATCTATTTAACTAATTTGTATTTAAGAAATTTTGAAATTGACTTAAAGAGATTTTATGCTTTGAGAGATTTGAATTTGTCAACTTTTCACAAATTTTTAAACACTTAAAAGTGCTCATTACCGATTGAGCTGCCTCTTTCGATTAGATAATAACAAATACTTGAAAGCAAAAGAGATACACTCATTTTCTCCTGTAATTACCAAAATATAAAAACAGAGTTGCCAGGCATGGTCCTTGATACAGTGTGCGCCTACGTGACGCTGCCGTGTGACTCACTTTGGTCCCATGTTAGTGACGTTAAAGTTGTTCTCACTTGTGCTGCTCTCTTTTTTCTTGACTTTCCATGTTTCTTTTCGTTAATAAACCAAAAAATTATCAGAGTATTGTATTCTTTCTTTTTCTTTTGCTTTAAATTTCTGTATCATCACTAAGTCCAGGTCAGATATTTGCATTTGCATACTGTGTTGTGTTTTTTTTTATTTAATATTTTGAGTAAATCAGATTAGTTGATTAAGAATTGAATTATTAATTTGGTATATCAAGTAGTTGTAATAGTAAAACAACAAAAAAAATGGTACGTTTACCTCTTTTGGGGTAGCCTGGCAAATAGGACTCTGTCCTTAATTCAGGTAGTCACAGGTTCAAAGCTCATAGAGGGAGGGAGCGAACATGGCTTTATGTTGTGGAACTGCTGGGCCATGCATTTGAGTTGGGTTGATAGGTTCATCTCCCGCTTGCTTCAAATGGATGGTCTGGTGACGTGTCCCTGATTCACTCCAGTAAGCGAACATTTTGGGTCGGGAAGTTGTTTGTATGGTTACACCCAACACGGGTTAGCTACAAGAGTTAATTATACTAGTTGCCCAAATTAAAATTAAAATTTTGACAAAAAGAAGACAATGCTTCCTGATTGTTAGAATGCCAACAATTTTAATGTTCAGTTATTCGAATGCCATATTTTTAATTCTTTAGCTAAAAAATACTAGATTCGGTGAAATAAAAGTCAATTCTTCGTCTCATTTTGTCAAATTTCTCTCTCTCATCATTTCTCTCTCCCCTCTCTCCCGCACTCTCCTTTCTCTCTCCTCTCTCAATCTCACCAAACCCTAGCCACCCTCTGCCTATCTTCCGCTGTCGTCCGACCTTCCCATCTCGTCTCAGCTCTCCTTTCCCTCCTCTCTTCTCGTATGATCCCCTTTCGGCTTCTGTCGCAGTTTTCGTCCCTCGCTTGGTCCTCACTTTTCTCTCCTCTCTCAATCTCGACGTTCCTCGACTTCGATCTCTGCGCCCTCGCTTTAGATCTCCACGTTATTCTTCTTCCTCCGCGTCGTGCTTCTTCCTTGCGCGTTGGCTTCTCTTTTCACATCGTTCTTCTTCCTTTGCGTTGCTCTCTTTGTCTTTGTCTCACCTCATCTGGTCTCCTCCGCATCACACTTCTTGCTTTACGAATGACGTGGAGGGTGACGGGGAGGAGATCGAGGGTGACGGTTAGGGTTGAAGCCTAGTTGATGCCTTTTGTTTGAATTTGTTATATTACAAAATCACCCTCATTTTTTTTTTGATAAAAGTCCTTTTTTATTGTTTTAATTGACTTTGGTTGATTTATTTGAATTATATTGATTTTGTGTAGGAATAAATACATTTGGAGACGCGCAGATTCATTTGGATACTTGCATATACATACATGCGGACACATTTGGATACATTCGTAAACCACTGGACACCAAATTAATTTTTACTAAATAAAATAAAACAAAACTAATAAATGTAAATACTTAAAACTTAATTTAAGAAATATAAATATTACACAAAATTATATAAAAAATTGAAATTGGGATACATTTAGATACATTTGGGTAATATAAAAAAAGTATAAAAATTTGAGATTTGGATACATTTTGGAGACTATTGAAAAAAAATTGTAAAAATTATATCAAAAATTGTAATTTGGAGGCATTTAATTTTAAAAAATATTATATCAAAAAATTATTAAATCAAATTTTATATAAAAAAAATTGTGATTTGGAATTTTGATATATATGGATACATCTGAATACCACCAGATACATTCTGAATGATCATATTTTTTCCTTGGAATTTATCTTTTTCGTGAAAAGATTAATTTCTCAAAAAAATATCGCAATTTTTCAAAAAATATCTCAAATTCTCGGTTAATTTCTCAGTCAATTAAAAATTTGATGTTTTTACAAGATATTTCAAGTGTATTTTTATTTGTCAAAATATATTTTATACATGATAAAAATTCAATTCTAAATTTTAATTTAGTATAAATATTAAAGTTTCTCTAGCTACAATTGGTCGTCCATGTTTCTCTCTCTCTAGGAAAAAAAGAAGAAAATGGTACGTTTTTGTTGAATTATCCATTTTTTAAAATCTCATTCTCGATACTTTTCACCTCTCAATTCATGCCAAAAGCACTAGAGATAAAAAGACAGGCCATGATTTTGCCCAAGGACCAACATTCTAGTTTGGCATCAATTATCCTTATCAACATCGTTCTCTCAAATCATAGGTTAATGTAATAAGATCTCTCTAGCAAACACTACAGGTTGGGGTAAAGATAGGGCCACCCTTCAAGCTCAAAATTCCAAACAATGGAGCCTTCTTTTAAAAAAAAGGAAAAAATAAAAATCTTTCTAGGGAAATCAACTTGAAGAACTGTACTTCGCTACCAAATTTACCTCCACTCTTTAAAAAAGAAAAAAAGTCCTTGTCATTACCAATGTACAAGTTTGGTCGAACATATTTTAAAAATTATTTTATTTTATTTTTACTGTAAATTAAATTTTTTATTTTTAATATGTATCAACAAACTATAAGTTCATTGACAAGTTTTGTTGAGTTTAACAAATCAAAAAGAATACTATTTTTTTTGGGGCCAAAGAAATAAGCATTAGTATAAGACAACATGGGGAGAATAGGACAGAAATGACATGGAAATGAGTAACAATTTCATTTTTTTTTTCGTTTTTTAAAAAATCCATTACTATGACAACATGAAAAAATTCTGCTGCTTTCCTTTATCTAATTGACACATCATTAAGAAAAGAGCTAATGGCCACTGGCGAATCAAAATTACATGGAAAGTAAAGTCCAGCGATGGGAATAGCACATACTTCTTTCATTGATATATTTCTTTTGATTCCATAGCTATAGGAGACTGGACCTGCTGATTTTTAGGTTCGTTTGGTTCAATTTATTTCAGATTTGTCTAGGTACAGTTTGTTCGTCCGACGACTAAATAATAGCCAACGGACAAAAAGAAATGAAAGGTGAGCAATGATAGACATCAAACATAGTTTTTTTTTCTTTTCCCCCTTTCAATCCAATGGTGAACGGAGGATCGGTGGAAAGTGTGGGAGTGATGGTATTAAGGGAAAGGGTGGGCCAGTATAAAAAAAAGAAGAAAAATGACTACCAGTATTAGCCATTAGGCAGCCCCTACACGCAAAAAAGAAGAAAAAGAAAAGAAAACCAAAAATTACTACCAAAGTACCTACTGATCCACATGACGCATCAAAAAAGTCTAGTCAGTGAATACAACATACACGCAGACGGCATATTGTAGATTCTGTGTGCCACCGACCTGTCGACCATACCTTTTGATATGCAAAAATTACAATAATGCCAGCCAATGACCTCGGAAGGCCCATCTTCTCCGAATTTTCTTTAAACCCTACCAAATCTGCTTCTGCTGTAGAAATCCGAGTGTCATTGCTCTTCAAATCTATATAGTTGTACTGATAAGGAAAAATTACATATCTACTAGCCCATCCAAATGATGGTTACTGAAAGAATCTATCTACCGGTTTAACAAATAAAATAATATATTTAGTAGGTTCGAATTACCTACCTCGACTCTTGTAGAAACTCGACCCAACCAGCAGCGGAAGACAAAGGTCAGGATCGGTTCGATGTTAGTCTCGAGAGCAAACCACGGTCGGATTGTAGACGAGAGTGCTCGTCTGTTTCGCAGCCTAGATGCCACCACGGATCGAGACCATCGACGGACGAGGATCAAGTGGAGGAAGGAGAGAGGTGGCATGGTGGAAGAAGAGCTCTTTTCTTCCTTTTCTCTCTCTCTCTCTCTCTCTCTCTCTCTCTCTCTCTCTCCATCTCTCACGTTTTTGGTATGGGCATTGGAAGAATGAAATTTCATTCTTTACTTATAAGCCTTCAATTAGGCTTTGGGCCCAATGAGCCTAATAAACCCAATGGGCTTAGTACACGGGCCTTATAGGCCAATCTCAATTGGGCTCGCCAATTGGTTTCGGTCTATCGTTCCGGTTCACACCTTGACCGACCGAGTTTGGTTCACCCGTCATGGGTCGGACCGCTTTTTCCACCATCTCCCACTCGCATATGACAGAATGGTACATCATCATGTAACATGGTTAGGACTCACATAACCATACTCGATCCTTTTGTCATACAGGCAAATAGACCGCGCGACCAACATACGATAAGAGCATAATTGTCATACACCTGTAAGGGATATATAACATCTCCTTACTCAATCCTGCCAGAAGGCGTCTCTTGCAGAACAACTCCATTATGTCATAGTGTATGCAACAACAACACAATCTGCTGAAACGTATGCCTTTTCCCTAGTTCGTAACAACACAATCGTTGCTTTCGAACTTATCGATCTCACGAAAGCTTTACTCATAGTTCACACATCATGTGACATATCACATGATAACTAGCTAAGCAAACTTATGAGACTAGTGCAAATGCATCTAGAAACAAACTTCTCCTCTTACACCAGGCAATCCACATAATCGAGTTTACTTACCCAGCTTGTCACGCTTGGTCGAATCAATCATGACCATTAACGACAAGCTAAAATAGCCAAACTCAACTATACATCTTGAATGTATTAAGGGTTCTAAGGGTAGATATTACCGAGAACCACATATTCACGGCAGGATCTCACACTAGAAAAAGTGAGATCATTTTTCAATCTTTTCCATCCCTATAGTCATGTATATAGCACACATGGTATGATCATGTGTTGTGGTATTCTTTCCTTCCCTTGGAGGAGCGCATGTTTATACAACATTGTCAACACCACACACAAGCTTCGGTTACAATGTATTTCACCATCTAACCTTAATCCACACCGTAACAGGATTACTTCTGGCTTTAAGATAAAATATGTTAAAAGTCTCTCAATTTAGCATCTGATCAATTTAATGATTGACATAGAAATTTATCGGCATACATCTTTTTTCGTACGACTTTTTCTTGTCCTTTTACAATGAACTCACAACTGTAAAATGCAAAACAACCTCTTGATTATGAACGCACTCTAAGTCTCTTTCTACGTTCAAAACCTGTCTCATCTTAGTTCTTCCCCCAACGAACTAGGAAAATTAAAGTAAACACCCGTGTGAGTGAGTTACTTCTCTGTCCAACATGGTTTCCCACTTAACGATACTACAAATGTCAACTCTCAACATTTGTGCTCGTGTATTGCTCATGATGATCTAATTAAAGATCATGTTATAAGAGATTACACACTTTGTGTGTCATGCGAATCTTAAGGAACTTATTCCTCACAGGCTTTTATTAACGGATCTTCAATCACGTCTCGCATGAATTTACATTTCCAAATTCACTTCATCTTATGAAACTTGTACTCAAATTTACTTGTCCTCGTGCAAACAATTCTTTCACAACATGATACTTGATCTCGATTTGCTTAGATTTATATTAGATCTTTTCGATCTTTAAGCAATCGAGGTTGATTGTTACTAAAGACAATCGTTGGTTCTTTAGCTGTATAGAGCTAAGTGAACCATTCTACTGTATAACCCACCTTTCTACTACACTACAGGTAATGAAGCTATAATCTCAGCTTTACTTGCCACATATTTATACGTGTTCCTCACTATTACGTGGAATGATCTTTCTGCCAAGTAAGAACACATAATTAGACATGAACATCATCACGTCCACATCATCATATGGAATAGCAACTGTGTTTCTTTTTATCGCAAGCCCTTGCGATAACACGGTGCATTGCAGTGCATCTAAAGTACCCAAGTTTCACACTCACTGCTTTCCAACATCCTCCTTACGTGTTGGATCTATATTTGCTAGTTAACTTGACAACATAATAAACTCTAGGCATTGTACACACTTAAGCATTTACTACAAGATATTTTCTTGTAATAAACCCATGTACTCTTTATTAGACTACAAAAGACATTCACATGACATTTACGTGAAGAACATTCCTTACACATTCTTCTTCTCACATAGATTTATAGACACATACACTTACTAAGAAACTTTCTCTTAGTCACAGGGTATCTATGGGTTATGCATTTTTGCATCTTGAAGCGTTCAAGTAGTTTGTTGATCCATGTCACTT
>CAODLS010397390.1:0-12107 GCA_948243855.1 Flueggea neowawraea
TGGAAAAATAGGTTAGTGGATTAACGTCAAAAGAGACGTGTGTCAGTCAAAATCAAACACATCAATAAAAAAAATAAAATGTGAAAATAACTCAGTGAAGACACATGGCACAAAGTGGAGATCAATGTAGAGTTGTAAAAATCAAACCGGAACCGGCGAACCGAACCAGAATCAAACCGAAACTGAAACCGGAACCGGCCGACCAAAATCGACGGTTTACGGTTTAGGTTCCGGTTTCTTATTTTAAAAACCGTCGAACCGTCGGTTTAACCGGCGGTTCCAACAGTTATTTTCTTTTTTTTTTATTAATTTTTTTGTTTTTTTTTTAATTTTTTCAACTCTATAAATACCCCACCTCATTCTTACCAATTTTACACTATTTTTTTATCTCTCAATCTCTTCTACACTCTCTCAAAAATTCATTTTTCTATAAATTATTATTATTAATTACTAATAGAATAGTTAATTTATTTAAAAATTATTAAAAAACTCTTTGAAATAAAATGTATTATTGGTATTATAGTTAATTATTGAATATAACAAAATTTACAAACCAATTGACGGGATAAAATAACGGATTAAAAACAATTTTGAAAAAAAAAAGAAAATCAGAACCGAATCGAAATCGAATCGGTGGTTAAACTGGTTAAAATTGAACCGAAACCGAATCGGAATCGAACCAAAATCGGACCAAACTGTGAAAACCACAGTTCGATTCCGGTTCCTATATTTAACAAACTGGAACCGCCGGTTCCGAAACCGGCAACAACTCTAACCGAAGGTGTTGGGATTTCTGTAATCATATTTGAGCAATATTATGAACCAAATTTTCGTCTTAAAAAAAAAGATAAAATAAAATAAAACAAAACAAAACCCCTCGAAAACATTTCCGTTTCAATCAAAACCCCTCCCAAAACCTCCCAACCTCTCGCACTCATAGCGGAAGCGCTTGCTCCGAAGGAGGGAGACAAAACAATGATATCGCCTCCAACTCTACTAAACCCTCGAACCCCTAACCTTCATTCCCCTCCCTCTTTCCCTTCCATTCTTAAACCCTCTTGTCTTAAGTCATTGACCTTCCCTAGAAATCCCCACTCCTTATCCTCGTCTCTTCACTCTTCCTTCCCCATCCAAAACGACGATGCCGAAGATCATGTCATCGGTGATTGCCTCGTTTTCGAAGAAGGCATATTCGATGACCCATATCTCGACTCCTCCTCTTCCATCACTGACACTCCCGACTCCGACACCATTTCTAAGCCAAAGCCCAATAAGAAGAAGAAGAAGGCGGTAGCAGAAATTGAGACAGAGAACTTGGTTCCTGATGAGTGGAGAGAAGTGCAGGCGGAGATTAACATTACAAAGAAGGAGAGGCGCAAGATTGCTCAAGAAATGGAGTTCAATAGCCGCGTCGAGAGGAAGAGGAATGGGTTGGCTCCGATTAGGACTTTGAACCTTGAAGAGTACAAGGCTTACAGAGAGGCCAAGATGGCTCAATTGAAGCCAATTGTACTCGACAATCCTACCAGCTCTCTCAATAATGATGAGGATGAGGATGAAGATGAAGATGGGGTTGCAATTGTAAGTGAACGAGTGGCTCCGAAGAATCCAAGGTGGGCTGTCTATGGCAGGGGCTTTGATGATGTCACTGAGTTCTTTAATAGTGGAAATTACCGGCCGGGTCAGAAGGATTCTCAAGGTATTGTTAATTTTATTAATCAAATGTTATGCTCAGCGTTGCTATGATTCAGTGTCGTTAAGATGTTTGTGGGATTGATTGATTGAATGAATTTTAGGACCCCCTAAGATGTTTACGAAAGAAGAGACGGTTTTGTTGAATAAGCGAATACCTGATCTTGCCCCTGCTACTTCTGTAAGTTTACTGTGTAGTTATGCATATATTTAGCGCGCTTTTCTGTGATCAAGTCCGTCTTGATCAGAATCCTGAGTGGACTGTGTATGACTACTAAGATTCTTTGCAGACCAAATGGCTGCCTCTGCACACGCTGGCCGCATCAGGAGAATTCTATCTTATGGATGCTCTGTTGAAACACAACGTTGATATCAATGCTGCAGATGCGGTAAAATTTGGTTATTGTTTGATCAAATAGTTGCATTCCTTTGTATTATTCAAATAATCCTTGAAAAATGCTTTGGTCATTTGGCCTTACTTTAGCCTGAATTTTGGACCATTATGCTTTCATCAGGATGGTTTCACTGCACTGCACAAAGCAATTATGTGCAAAAAGCAAGCAATTACCAGCTATCTTTTGAGGGAATCGGCAAATCCTTTTGTTCGAGATGCTGTGAGTAGACTTCGTAGCAATTTTTCCTGCAATTTCAACAGAATCATTTTATAAACATTTATCACTGAGAGATTCAAATAATGTTAATGTTGACTTTACATTTATATTCATTGTTTGCTACAAGATGGGGCAACCTTGATGCATTATGCCGTACAGACGGCATCTGCTCCGGCTATTAAACTTCTTTTGTTGTATAATGTTGACATAAACCGCCAAGACAATGTATGTATAATATATTGTACTCCTGTCTGTTTCTTTCCTTTCAAATTTGAATGTTGCGTTGATCAGTTTTAATCGTTACAGGATGGCTGGACACCGCTGCATCTTGCTGTCCAAGCTCGAAGAACAGATATAGTGACACTTTTATTACTTAGAGGAGCTGATAAGACGATAAGAAATAAGGTAAATGTCGGTTGATCCTTGTAAATCTTTTACTACTATTTCTCCATGCCCATCTGAACCGGTGTGTGAATCCCTGTGAATTCGTTTTGCTCGCCTCAGGATGGTTTAACCCCACTTGAGCTTTGCCTAAATCATGGTAGAGATACAAGGACTTACGAGCTTGTCAAAAGATTGAAGCAACTTCCTAAGAAATCAAATGCTTTGGCGAAAGCCTCAGAGGCAGACTATAACATGGCAGCTTCTAACTGCTAAGATCTGACAGTGTTGCTGCTTTTTAACCATCATTTGGATGGGCTAGTAGATATGTAACTTAACCTTATCAGTACAATTGTATAGATTTGAAGAGCAATGGCACTCGAATTTCTACAGCAGAAGCAGATTCGGTAGGGTTTAAAGAAAATTTTGGCGAGCATGGTAAAGGAGAAGATGGGGCTTCCGAGGTCATTGGTTCTTTCCAATTAATTAGATAGCATTTTTGCTCGTAATTTTTGTATACGAAAGTAATTTTTTTCTTTATATTGGTTAATAGAACTGTTTTGACTCTTAGCATTGTTGTAATTTGGGGAATTATATTATCGTCCTTAAAAAAATTCATAATTTTTTATTGCGCTACTGAGTTTTAAAAGGTTTCTATTGTTGAACCAAGGATGGTTCACATTTAGATCCACTCATATTTTGATGATGAACAAAATTTGGCAAATTGATTGATCAAATGTGTACCAAACAAGGCTGCCAAAAGATGGAATTATTTGAAACAAAGAAGTGTTATTCGGGTACGGTTGATAGTCACTCGAGTAAGTGCAGTGCTTAGAAGCAAATGATTTTTAGGAGTTATTCGAGTAGAATCAGATTCACTTGAGTAAGTGTAAAGTTACTTGAGCAAGTCCATAAATCACTCGACCAATCGAAATGTTTAGAATGCATGATTCAGGAGTTGTTTGAGTAAGTCGAAGGTCCAGAGAGTCACTGGTTGACAATCACTCGAGCTAGTCCATGGTTCACTCGAGTAAGTGGTTATACCAAATAATGCACTGTTTTGTGAAACGTGACTCAGAAAATCCACAACGTGTGTAGATCAACAACGTGCATAGAAGAAAATCAACAACGTGCGTAGAAGAAAAAGTTACTCGAGTGGAGTTTTTCTTACTTGAGTGAACGTGTTTTACGATCTGATGGATTCAAGTCAATTAAGTCTGAAATGGAAAGATTTTGATAGAATCAAGTTCCAATCTTCATAATCCATCAATTACTCGAGTAGAGAAATATATTACTCGAGCAAGTCAAGTGCAGAATTTCAACATTGAAGGTCAAAGCTGGAGTTACTCGAGTGGACTCTATTGTCACTAGAGTGAACACTGAAAAGGAAAGAAAATCCGGATTGATTTTACACTCCAACGGGCAAGAATTGAGTCACAACGGCTAAAAAAATTCCAAGGAGTATAACTACACTTCTAGAACAGAAGAATAAAGAAGAACAACGCATATAATTCCAATTGCAAACAAAAATCGTAGATTGTTCATTGTTCTTGTTTATACAAGTGTACTTGAGCTTATTTCATATTTTGCATTGCTCGTATTCTTGTCAAAATTTGTTGGTGAGTGATTCAGTGTTTATAAACAGAGAGTTTGTGAGGCTAGGATCAAGGGTAGATCATAGGTTAGTTTATTCTTGAACCGCAATCATGAATTGTAAGCGTTCTCACTTAGGTTGAAAGTGAAAGTTGTAAGAAAAGATTGAGATTTGTGGCAATCCTAAGTGGTGATACTTAGGTAGTGGACGTAAACATAAGTTAGGCCGAACCACTCTAAAATCTTTGTATTCTTCGCTATTTCATTTAGTTTGTGTGCCCAATGCTCGAAAAAAAATTCAAAATCGAAACACCCACACTATTCAACTCCCCCTTCTAGTGTGGTAATTGCACTTTCACCTATTGTGTCTTTGATTGTTAATGTTGATAGTCTAGACTGAAGAGACACGTCAGCTTTGATGACGTGACATGTGGGATACATGCCAATATGGTTGTAACAACTAGCAAAAATTGACGTGCCCCGTTAATTTGGGTTGACAGCGTTAACAACAAGGGACGCAATATGAGTTTTTTGAAAATTCAGTAGCATAATGGGGGATTATAAATTATCTTAAAGGCACTAACATAATTTCATTTTGTATTTTTTGCATATCAAAGAGTATGGTCGATAGGTCAGTTGCGCACAAAATCTACGATATACCGTCTACGTGTATGTTGTGTTCACCAGCTAAACTTTTTTGATGCACCATGTAGATCGGTGGATAATTTGGTAGTAATTTTTTGTAGTATTTTTTTTGAACTGTGGTAGAGTGGTTGTTGATATAATGCCAATATGCCATTTTTGGGTCAACAAAGTTTTATTTTATTGTTAAAAAAGGGAAAGTATGCAACTAGTATACAAATATAAACCAAACTGAATCAAACACACATATTCATCAGCAGGTCCAGTCACATATACCCATGGAATCAAAAGAAAAAAGGAGAATTGCATGCTATATGTCACGGACCAATTGTCATGACACACAGGACGTGCGAGATGCTTACTGATGAGCTAAAGTGTGGGTTGCGGGGTAGCGAAAAGTGTGGAGTATGTGTCGTAGGTGTTGCGTCTGTGTTGAGTTAGGCATGCCGACCCAATTGAGTTTGGGAAGCTTGTCGCTGGTATATGACTTGACTATGACATATATGCGTGTCATCTAGGCACCACACTGATGGGGAGTTGTCCCCACTCCGCTGATAAGCCCATGGGAGGACGAAACTAGTGAGCATCGGAGACAAATAAAGGCTGAAACTCGGGTATGTGTGAGTCCTGGAGTGCCGCACGGGTGAAGTCCCTATGCTAAAACTCTGAACTAGTGACAAGTGGTATCAGAGCCCGAAGTGTGGATGCTGTGTAGTTTGCCAAGTGCTCTTTACCAAGCTGGCAAGTTCGACAGGAGTCACGAATGAGCTCGAGTGATGCTCACACCTTTTGAGCGGATGGGGTGTTCACCTTTTTATCTTAATAATGGATTTTTTTTGAAAAGAAAAATAAATTATTATCCGCAAAAAATTGAAGTTGTTACTCATTTCCATGCCATTTCTGTCCTACTCTTCCCATTGTAAGAATTAATAATTTTGCAATTTTTAGTGATTTGAGTTTATATTTTAAAAAAGATATTATTATTGAAGATGTTAAAGATTAAAGAATGAAGGATTCGATTTTTAAAATTGAACTATTTTATTTTTTTAATGAAAATTTCTAACCTACATTCACTCCAACGCAGTTAAATTGACTCCGAATTAGTGTCTATTTTTTAATTAAAATACTATTTTAATTTTACTAAATAAAATTAAAAAGTTACAGAAAATATCAAAGAAAGATCAACTATCTCAAAGATGAATCTTTAAAATTTTATTTTCAATTAAAAAAGGAATTATATTTTTTCAGTTATTATATCAATAGTATATATATATATATATATATTGTTTTTTAAATTTAGCTTATCAAGATTTGAGTTAAATAGGACCATTACAGGCGACAAATTTCTACTTACTATCTTTTAAAGCTTCTTATCTAGTTATGAAGAAAGAAACTCATCTCCCTATTGTCCTCCATGGTAGAGAGATCTTCAAATGATATGATGTGGATAAAATTTAATTAATATCATCAAAACAAGAATAAAAAATAATGCCTCTCCAACTTATAAAAAAAGGGTTAAATTTTATGTTGACCCTGAGTTATAGCGTAATCTACTTTTCTGTCTTTGAATTTTAAAAAGTTTTTTTATACTCCTTAAGATTTTTGAAAAGTTTATTTACAGTCTCTAAAAAAGTTTTTCTGCAGTTCCTAAAAAGATTCTTTATGATTCCTAGTAGAGATAGTAGAAAAACTTTTTAAATTCAAAAACTACAGAGAAAATTGCATTATACCTTAGTGATGACGAAGAATTTAACTCTATAAAAAAAAAAGAAAGGCTCCCCAAGTCCAAACTCAACTTCAGCCTTAGCTTGCAATCTTCAAAGTGAAATTTCGTCGTTGTTCATATATAAAGTTCATATATAAAGTTTATACGAATATCAAATCATCAGACTAATGCTTATTTCTTTTTCACCCAAAAAACTTAGTTTTCTTTTTGAGTTATTAAACTCAACAAAACTTATCAATGAATTTATAGTTATTGACATACATTAAGGAACTAAAAATTTAATTTTTAATGAAAATAAATAAAATAATTTTTAAAAAAAAGTTCAGTCAAACTTACACGTTGATAATGACGAGAAAGTTTTTTTTTCCTATTCTGTAAAGGTGTGGAGGTAAATTTGGGAGAGGAGTACAGTTTTCCAAGTTAATTTCCCTATAAGGATTTTTCTTTTTCTTTCTTTTTTTTTTTAAAGAAAGCTCTATTGTTTGGGATTTTGAGCTTAAAGGGAGGTCCTATTTTTGTCCTCCACCTCTAGTATTTGCCACAGAGATCTTATTACATTAACCTATGATTTAAGAGTATGATATTGATAATTGATGCCAAAGTAGAATCTTGTTCCTTGGGCAAAATCATGACCTGTCTTTTTATCTCTAGTGCTTTTGGCATGAATTGAAAGTTGGAAAGGTATTGAGAATGAGATTAAAACAATAGTTAATTCAAGAAAAATGTAACATTTTCTTTATCGTTTTACTATTACAACATTTGATACACCAAATTAATAATTCAATTCTCAATCCACTAATCTAATTTACTGAAAATATTTAGAAAAACACAACACACAGTATGTAAATGCAAATGTGTGTGGTGGACTTAGTCTTGATACAGAAATTTAAAGCAAAAGTAAAAGAAAAAGAAAGAATAAAATAATGTCATATTTTTTTGGTTTTTCTTTTGCGGAAAAAGGGGATGTGGGGGCGACCGGTAGGTAGCGTAACCTTTTTGGACGTTACCATGCAGATTTAAACTAGAAGGTACCTTTCATGCCTGAATAATCCAGCTCTATGCTGACACCCAACAATAGACTTGAGTCCATGCACGAGTATAATTACCGTAATATCTCACCAAAAATAAACGGACTAAACCTGAATAATTCAACTTTATGCAAATGCGGGCCCGAGATTTTTGGTTTGTTAAAGAAAAGAAACATGAAAAAGAAAGGAGAGAAAGCAGCACAAGATAGAACAACTTTAGCGTCACTAACATGGGACCCAAAGTGAGTCACACCGGCAGCGTCATGTGGGGGTACACCATATCAATCTCAGGGATCTTGCCTGGCAACTCTGTTTTTATATTTTCCTAGTTACAGGAGATTCTCTCTTTTATTTTCAAGTATTTGTACTTGACTGGTAACGAGCACTTTTGGGATTTAAAAATTGTGTCAAATTGACAAGTTTAAATTTTTATTTAATTTCAAAATCTCTTAAACAGAGATTAGTAAAACAAACACAAATCGTAAAATGGGCGTGAGACTTGAAAATTTCACGGATAAGAAAAAAAAGTATATATTATTGTCTTTAGTTTCCAAGTATTTGCAGTCATTATATTAACCCATTAAGAAAAAGAGAGAAATTTCTACTCTTTTGATGGGTCGGGATACTTTAAAAATTGTATGGTTGTCTCTAATCGCAATGTCACTTTCATGTTCAAATGGTGCTTTTTAATGTAGGTGTGAGGAATGATCATGTTTTTTTAGGCCAAAAAGAGTTAAAAGACCGAAAATGCTTCGAAGCACAAGCTGGTGGGATGAGAGCTCATCTAATATGCGTCACTAGGAAGAGCATGTTAATAATGATATTGAAGAGTTGAACATGAATAGGAAGTCGTTGAAAGATGACTTTGTGGCGTTGGAAGGGGTTATGAAGACTTCTTCTTTATCATAAAGAAAATATAAGTAGTCACATAGAGTTTTTATAAATCGGACTCGAAGAAACTAAGTTCAACCCAACCAAAAAGACAAATAAATATAAGATAATAGATTTTGACCCAATTTATACGAAACCCTGTCCGACTAACACAATAGCCATCTTGGCATTGTCTCAGATGCACTGTGTATTTTAACGACTTAATAATTTTCAAAACCATATCCATTGTGTATTCAAAGCACATGCGATGTCAATTTTCCAAAACAAAATTATATGGGGGATATTTTTTTTTCTTTTTCTCCGCCCAATTACAACTTATTGCTACAGGTTTATATTAAGCCCAAATACATCCCCAGATTATATAACAACTGATTAAAATCACATATGGTCATCCTATCAAAGAAACCTTTTCTGCGTGGGCAATAAGCCCCGTGAGATCAATCCCTTTATTCCAGGGGACATTTTTATAACAAATCAACAATATATAAATAAAACGTCATGTGATTTGAAAAGTCGCGTATTAAATTTAAAAAGTGACGTATGTGCGGAAGAAAAATTGAAAAGTGTATTTTTAATATGTAAAACCAATCATGCGGAACAAACATTGCAAAATTTTATTGGTATACCGCATAATTATTGCTTATTCCAACCACGAATAGGGATGGACCCGAGTTCCCGTGACCCAGTGACAAGGAAGTCCTATATATATAGTTTCATTATAATACGAGATCTTATATATATAGTTTTATTATAATAATTTTTAAGTTTCTGATATAAAAACATAAACAATTAAACCCTTACTTTCATCTATCGTCCATTCGTTCGTCACTAAAGTCTTCCATGACGTCATTTGGAGGTGCCCATGATAAAAATAATTCTGAGTGGTCACAGAAATTGTTACAAATCTGCATTTCCTAGTCACGTTGTAACACATTCCAAAATCCAATACAATAAAACCACATTTCCCTTTGATACTCTTAGATTAGTAGAAATGAGTGGAATTCCATGCTCAATAAAGATTATAGTTCCATACTGTACGTAATTCAGCAAATAGAAAAGAAAAGCCAATATTGTTATTGATACACATCTCACAACTATACCACAATGATGTCTTGCAAGCACATCACCCATGGTTATAAAAGGTGAAAGGCACACCAAGGCGCAAAGCAGGTGTGAGAGGCGCATTTGAAGAAGGCAAGGAGCAAAAAATTAACAAAAAATAAAAATTTATAATAGAAAGAGGGAGAGAATACCTTTTCTTTCTTTTTTTTTTTGGCTGAATGCATTGCATAAAGAGCAAAGTAGGATTTTATCTTTATAGGGGAAATTACACATCTTCTCTTGCAAAAATTTATAGTCGACAAGAATGACAAACAAAGAAATTTAGTTTTATTTTTATAGAAAAAATTACATATTTACGGTAAATATGTTTTCAAAGTTGGCAGAAACAGAGCAGCAGTTTAGAAGGCAACAGCGATGAGAAACCGATAACACACATCTTTTTTGTGCCTTCGTGCCTTTTCCTCTAAGGCACCAATTTGAAGCAGATAGCTCGCCTTTGCAGTGCAAAAACTCAGAAGCTTGTGCCCCTACGCTTTTGATCACAAGGTCATTATCATCTTCTTAAAAGGTAAACTTGTTTATGTGTCCAAACCCCCCTCACCTATCTGATGTAGGACCGTCACACTTGCGCTTCAGGCACGCCCTGGATAACTATGACAAAACTCAAGCTGGAAATTTTACTATATCTTGCATCTTCAACAAGGGCCACCTACTACAACTCCTTTCCACACCTGTTTCTTACACTCATCTGACTCATTGTTGCTACCAAAACTCGGCCACTGCCGAATGCTCTTCAGAAGACTTTGTGGAAACCATAAGTGTTGTCATCTCTACTCTTGTACTATAAAATCCATTCAATAATCCGCTACTTTATTTTACTATATATAATCTATTCAATAATCCACTGAATCTGCCACCACGGGTTTACTATAATAAACACTCATGTTTTAAAAATTTGATTCTCATGATAAACTGAGTATATCAATATTAATCTCAGTAATGATAGTTCAAATGCCATAACAAAAGGCAATATTTCTTTCAAATGCCGTAGATACACTAATTTCAGTCATAAAAATCTTTATATTCCACTACGATTCAGACAAATTACGTGCATACTGCACCAAGTAGCCCTGCTGTAATTACCACACCCTCTTCCTGAATCAATCAAAAACCTAGAAGTAGAAGAGAAATATGAAAAAAAGGCAAAAATAGCAACAATTTTTTCAATTCATTACCATTTCTAGCTGCCAGACGAAAATAAAGATTAAAAAATAAAAAACTAACAGCCCCTCTTCTATCCCACCTATCTACTGCAGAATCTGAAAGGAGAGCAATGTGTACCCTTAATGCTCAAAGTATATGTTAATTCCAGCAGCACAACTGACTACAAGCATCAACAACAAGGTAAGCCTCAACATTTCAGAAATATTACTTAAGTCTGCAATAGAAGAACAGAAACAATTGTTCCATTGAATTTTCTCCCTTCACAACAGATATAGCCACACAAGAATCAAATGCCAATACAGAAATAAGATGTTTTGGTATTTTGATAACTTGCTAAAAATCCCAAAATGCTTCAGACTTTATTCAGCCCACAATTTGTTCACCCTGAAACTGACAATCTACAGTAGCACTACCATTCACCACATTCGTTGATTTATTATCTTTTAATATTTTCATTTCAGGATAGCACCTTCGGAACCATTTCAAAAGGCATAATTTGATAACATGGCAGTTCCCACATAACAATAACATTTGTCTTACCACTACTTACTCTGTGTTATGAGAACATTCTCCCTCACTGAAAGACCAGCACAAAAAAGGGAAAACAGCATACACGCACACAGCTCCCCAAAGCAAAATAATAACAAAAAGGTAGCTTCTAGCAGCAATTGGAGCATCAACCTCAAGAACTACGACTCCCACGAGTATCAACACCTTTGCTTTCATTTCGAAAACAAAACAATAGATCATTAGTGTTGTCCCTTATTTTCTCAATCAAATTCTGCTTTACTCAGTGGGAGCAGATTCAAGTACAAACAAGATCAACAGGAAAAACAAGAAATAGCAAATTTAGCACCAAAAGAAGGTTCATATAATCACATTGCACCTGCCAAAGGTTAACAAAGTTGGAAATAACACAGTTAAGAGGAAACAAGTAGGAAAACGAAGTCAAATTATTTCTCTGACTGTAACCAACATCATCCAAACTGCATTACCGAGATTTAAAAAACCAAAAGACCTAACTGTGTTTAAAACCCGCGTTTTTGGTAGCGGGCAACCTCACCCTCATTAGGGAAAAAACCCATGAGCCTGCCGGCCGAGTTCTGATAAGCGTACATGAATCCTCCCATTAGCCCAATAAGCCCTCCCGTCACCATTGAGGGTCCCTTCAATCCAGGCTTTATCCCTATTTTCAAATTTTCAATTTAACAAATTAGTAAGCATTAATTGATACATGAAACATATGTATGCAAAAGA
>CAODLS010397395.1:0-19963 GCA_948243855.1 Flueggea neowawraea
CAAAAATGGAGTATCTCAAAGATCAACTGTTTAAGGAAGACATAGCGATGCTCGACAAAGATACGCCAAACATGACTCCCGCGGCAAGGCGTTTGCATGAATACGCTTGTAAAAAAATTTGTGAAATATATGGGTTGTAGTATTTTTAATTTAATGTAATATTTAATATTTTATTTGTAATTTTTTAATTTTAATGTAATGTTTTTATTTTAATTTAATTTTTTAATTTTATGAATTATTTTTATTTTAATGAATTATTTTTATTTAAATGAACTATTTTTATTTTAATAAATTTGGGTTATAAAGTATTAAATGAAGTAGTAGATAAAAATTAGGGATTAAAATAAAATTGTGTTTAGTGGAAAGCTGAGTAGGCATCCCACGAGACTCTTAAAGTAGCCCCTAGGTTACGGATGAAAAAGCTGAGGGGTTAGGAACTGGAAACTTTAATAAAATAACAATAAAAACGCAGAGCAGATGTCCCGCTAGACGACTTCAAAGATCATGAGTTACGAATAGCCTAATATTTTTTGCAGAATATCTGTCTGATAGCCACGTGTACTTGTAGCCTTTCTCCCTATTTATTATTATAATATACTCAGTAAATAAAAATTTAAAAATTTGTTGTGTTTAAACTTTCCCAAATTTACTTAATTTGCATCTCAATCTTTGGGCTAATCCATATTTACTCGATTGGTGCATTCGTTCTATTCAGAATGCTTGTTTGATATAATCGACATTTAGCATATTTTCAACATTTCTTTTTGTGCCGTATTATTTTTTCTATTTTTATTAATTTATAAAATCTATTTTTTGCTATATATTATTTATTATATTAAATTTTATATTTTACAAACATGTTTGTTTAAAAAATATGCCGGCTTAAAATGTAAGACCTCTTTTAGGTATATTTGTTAGCAGTTGACACTAATCCCTATTGTTAGTTTTTTAAAATGATTTTTCATCTGAAATGAATTTTGGATCTTTTGTGATAAAGACACTACCAACTAAGTACTAGTAATCTTATGGTTAACTTGAATGGAGTTGCTATTGCTTTTGAACAAATTCATTGATCAAGCAAAATCAATTTTAACATTTGATTTATTTATATAATTTACGGGCAAATTCATGATTAGCTTGCACCTTTTGGCGGACAGCTTTATCTTTCTGTCTTCATTTTTTTTTTTTTGTGTGTGTGCACACAATGTGTTTATGCCTTCAGTTATGGGCAACAAAATGAACAACTTTGTGTGTGGCCATAACTCGAAAAAGTTTTTTGGACGGGTAGCATAATGAAATAAGATAACTACAAGGGTAAGAGTAATATTTTTGTTCTTGAAATGAATAAAAAAGGAATATTGTTACAACTTTAAAAATGAAGAGACGAACTTATGAGAAATGCTAATGGCCCTGAATATTAATTACTTCAATTGAATGAAACGACAAAAATCTTGAGACATACCGCAGGCAAGCTCATTAATGGGAAAGTATTGCTCTTAATTTTTGTGTAATATTATGAATCAGACAACATCTGGACAACTTACAACGCAATGCTAAGAAAGTCAGAGGCTTTAATTAAAAATTCTAATCTTGGACCAAATTGATCTAATCAAACACGAACGGCCGGGGTAGATAAACTTGTAGATCATCATAAGAAAGTAAAAGAAAAAAGGAGCACCGTCTATTTTAAGCGACGACTGATGAGGACTTGAGGGGTTGAAAACGACAACGATTTTTATTTGTATTAGGCGGCTTTATCATTACCATTTCTTCCGTATGGTTAAGTATGCTACAATGGACCAATCTGAAGCTTTGGAGTGGCGACTAAGCCCATCAAAACCCTTCTAAGGGGGATGCTCAAACGAGGTTTAGAGAAAGAAGATATGCATGGACAAGTTGGTACTACGTTATTAAGTGCCACATTAGTGCCAATAAATGTCACACACAAGTTACGCGCCAACGACATGGCGTAAGTTGAATGGGGAGTGGAGTTTGAACAATGTTGATTTTAGGATATCTAAAGGTTCGTCCATGTTGTGTTTTTGTGGCAAGTGGGTTGAGAAGTCACAAGGAAGAAGATGATGGTGATGATGATGGTTTAGGATTAATTTGCTGTCATGTTCATGCGTTTCCTTTATTTTGTCGTATTTTTTAGATTGTCATTGTTAGATATGTAGATTGTGTCCCATGTAAACAGGAGTTTTAGAGGCGATAGATCATTGACATTGTCAAAATCATTGCCCAAAGTTGTACTAATGATTAATGCTTTTTCCTACGTGATTGAGTATGCATCACAAATAAGTTGTGTAATTACATTATATGCATACAGAAGTTTGAAATATTTATTATGGACGAATAAATTATGTGTCCCATGTAAACAGGAGTTTTAGAGGCGATAGATCATTGAGTTTTTCAAAATCATTGCCCAATGTTGTACTAATGATAAATGTTTGTTTACTATGTGATCGAGTATGCATCACAAATAAGGTGTGGTAATTACATCATATTTTTACAAAAATTTACAATATTTATTATGCATAAATAAATTATACTTATTACAGATACACTTTGTAATATTTCATCTGTACACACACCACTTTTCAGGTTTACAGACATGTTATTTATTCCGTACGGATATGTTATTTAGTACGAACATGTTATGTTGTTTATACGTTTTTTCTTGTTTATATATTGTTTGAATATTGTTGGTATCTTGTTTATATGTTCAAAATAATAAATAAACAAATTTGTATTTTTATATGTTGTTGATACCTTATTTATATGTTGTTTTCAACTCATAAACAACATATAAAAAGATATATGCTATTTATATGTTGTATATATGTTGTTTACATGTTAAAAATAATATATAAATAAATTTGTAATTATATGTTATTGATTTTTTATTTATATATTGTTTATATGTTGTTGATATCTTGTAGATATGTTATTTTCAACATATAAACAACATATAAATAAGATATCAACAATATATAAATAATATTTAAGTTTTAAAAAAAGAAGCAATATTTAAACAACATATAAACAAGTCCGAAAAATGAACAAATTTTAAATAAATTCTAAACAAATTTTAAACAAGAAATAATATTTAAACAACATATAAATAAGCTTTAGACAAGTTTAAAAATAAATAAATTTTAAATAAATTATAAATAAGTTTTGAACGACTCAGTAAAATATAATTTATAAAATTATTGTTGTATGTACTAATTTTGAAAATTATGTCAAAATATAGAAAGTTGACTATATAAATCTATGATATGTTATTGTGAGCTGTGTGAATTTATATTTGTCCCAAATAAACTAACGTTATCATGAAGTGGAGTATCATAAGTTTCCAATGTTATATTTGGGCTGTGGCGGTAGGTATGGACCTTAGAGTCTTGAACTTTGTACAATTCTCTCTTTTGGTCCATAATGAAGAACCAGGTTGGATGACAAAGATTTTGGCCCAACTACACTAAAGTCCTATAAGCTCGAGTATTCTGAACCCAGAGCCTACATTATTGCTACATAGGATATTGATAATGTCGAGTTTCAAAATTGTGACTCAATTTAAAAGCTGACTGATTTCAACATTCCAAGAAGAGAGGCGACTAGTAAAAAAGGGTGGCAGGCACAAACAACGGAGTGAAAATTGAAGTGTCTGTTGACCTAATTTAAAGAAGAAAGACCAAGCGGGAGGCGAGATAGGAGATAGCTAGGCCAGGCAAGAAGCACAGCGAGAAACAGAGAGAGATGACCTGGATTCTCTCTACAGAAACCCAACAAGTGGGGAAAAAAAAGCCAATCGGTCTCACTGCTGCTTGCACTAATAACAATGCTACATGACCCTATGGTGAACAAGTTTTTAGGTGCTAAAAAGTCTTGGCAAGTAATTTACTAATCATGGGATTGAAAATTCAATTGAATTTGAAGGCGTCAAATTGTGGGAGAATGTGTGGAATGCCTATGTTTTTGAAATAATGTATTGTATATATCATTTCCAGAATTAACAAAAACACCCACGACGTAAGTATATATATGTATGTCTGTTTTTGCTTTACAGAGGATGAAGTATCCATCTCCACTTCCTCCTCGGTCAAAACAAAATTGACTTGGGTAACAAAAGGCTAACCCTCTAAAGTTGTCTTAATTAATTAAACGATGCTTTTATACCCTCTTTTCAACCACTCCTCAATTTGCCAAACCCCACCAAAATTTGTGAGATGTGGCACGTGATCATGCATTGCATTATTGTCTTTTGAATAAGATTTGATTAATTAAATTAAGTTTAATTAACTTGAAAGTGCAATGGGTTGGGGCGTGGAAAGACAACCTGGGTGAGAGATTCAGGGATTTGACATTTACGTGTTGTTGCTATCCCACTTTTGACACAGTGTGCGTATATATAGAGAGAAAGAGACACAATTTTCAAGACTGTAAAGCGTTGAAATCTGGAGCCAGTATCGTCCTCTCCGTTTCACTCTGACGTACTACAGTGAATGAGAGAGAGAGAGAGAGAGAGAGAGAGATGTATGTATGCCATGGTGGAGCCATTTGTTGGTAGAAGTAATAGGTAGCATGGCAGCACTTCTTACGGGCACCAATCTCACATGCAAACAAACCCTCTTCTGTTTCTAACGTATCACCCCCAGCTTCTTTCCATTTCCATCTTTTCCCCACTACTATTTTTTTACCCCCTAATTAATCACCCTTTTTGTCTCATTTTATCACCAAACATTCCAAATCAACTCTTTTTTTGTTAAAAAGAACATATTATTCGAATTCAAATGAGATCATTACCAATGTGATTTGGTACTGGAATTAATTATTACTTTAAAAAATTGTGGATTCGATCGTTGGTGAGAATAATTATAATAATTTGTTAAAAAAATGAGATCAATAATTTTTGTAAAAAAGAAAATGCGATCAATAATTAAAATCATTATCTTTATATGAAAAGAAAAGTATGGGTAAATCTCGTATAGTTTATGTACTCTAATGTTAGTGCTAGAATTAGAAAGCGTTAATGAAAAGAAATTCGCTATTGTGTTGTATTTAACATAGAAGTGGGAAATTAAGAAAAAATTATGTTTAGACGCTATTTTTCTTTTGACTTTGGTAAATGTCAAAGTTTTAAAGTCTAATTAACTTGTCTCTGTTTATCTGGAAAAGTAATTTTGTTCAGAAAAAGTAGTTGCATTTTGAATCTGGCGGACCACTAAAAAAATCTCGAATAGGAGCAATTGCATAGTTTGATTACGACTTGGAGCTGTTAATAGTGGATAAATAATTGGATGCTTGATTGTTGATAATGGCAGTGTGAACTGATAACTAATATGTGATTACAAGTTAAAAAGCACTGACACAGTGTTTATTCAGATTTATGGTAAAGTTGCCTAATTAGGCTAAGTAACCTATCCCTGGAAAGAGGGGAAGACAATGGAAAGAAAAGGAATTTGGACCCATTTTAAAATGAAGTGCATGTGAATGAGAAGATGAACATTGTGGCAAGTCTCTATCTAGACACCATATGCAAGTAGAAAGTGAGTTGTGATGAGCTAAAAAAGATGCATCATCTTGGCTCTCTCAAAGTTTTTAAAAGTGGGTTTAACTCTACTGTAAAAGACATCATCACCATTACACCTAGAGCATGTGAAATTAAGGTCAGTAATTGTTTGCATTCTTCAAATGTTGGTTACCAGTATTCGACCTATCAGCACCAGCTTTTGTTTGCTTATGCAAATCTCTCAACTATATGTCGTTACTGATTCATATGCCATAACAAGGTCAATATCAAACTATTAGGAGTACTTGCAACGTAAAAATTCAAGAACATCATGCTGAAATTTCGCACAATTATCCACCTCGGGTAATCTTTTTCCAAGCAAACACATAAGCCAAATTCATATTTAGCTGTTGTTTGCAGGTCGTAATTCAAACGAAAAGAATAAAGACCCTGTTTGTCTAATAATTTTTTTATGCAATACATGATTTTTCCCTTAAGAAAATGATGCTAAAAGAACATTTTTTTTTATGAAAGCACCAATGTCTACTCCAAACTCTAATATCTCGCAAAAATTCATTCTTGAGAAAAAAGAATTAATATAAAATAAATAAATAAATAAAAAGAGTGAGCTAAAAGCGGGGTATTGACCTAAAAAATGGAAAGCAGAGAGAGAGAGAGTGGAGTGGAGCCCTCTCTCTATCTGTCGGTCATCGCCTCGGTTTTCTCGCCTCTGTCTCTTAAAAGTGACACGCCAGACGAGGGTCCATTCTTTCTTTCATTTCACATACTTACATCCATACAAACCCAAAACCCAATATTAATTAAATTATTCCCAATTTTAATATCACTATTAAAAACCGCGTAAAATTATTAAATGGGCTTTCCATTCTCGGGCACCTCAATAACTCAACTGCCCCTCTGGCTCAACCCTCCCCCCCCTCCCTCTCCTTTGCTTTGATTCCTTTTCTATGATCCATTTGAATCATTTATTATTTCCTCCCCTATAATTTTGTAATCATGACATCTTTTTGCATCTATCGTCCTCCTACCATCCTTTCAATCCTACGGTTCAAAATGGGTGATTGGGTTTCTAGGTTTTCTTACTTGCTACTGCTACATAACTTGGACACCAGCCTGTTGATGTTTTGATGACAACATCAAACTCCGTTCTTGTACGAGGTGTTCTTATCGCTTGCCATCTGGCAGATCCAACAGCTGATAAAATTTTGAAGATATAAATTAAAATGAAAATAGTGGGAGTAGGGAGTGAGTGAGTGCATGGGGTCGTGGTCATTTCTGGGGTGGGGTGGGGTGTGCGCCCATGTTTTTTGTCTTTATTGTTAGCTTTGGGTCTTCTTATAACCCCAACCCAAACCCTCCCATTTCACTCTCTCCATCTCTCTCTCTCTCAGCCCCCCTTGAAGATAGGAGACACTCTTGGCGGATAAAGAGATAAGAGACCAATTCCACATTCACTTCTCTCTCTCTCTCCATCTCTCTAAACACTCACAGATTGTTCAAGGATTCAGCTGGGAAGCTTTCTTTTTTTGAGGGGAATGTTGTCTGGCTCGAGGACTTTATTGCTACTATTATCTTGATCCACTTATCCAGATCTAATTTTAGACTGGATTGTATTCATGTGGTTGTTCTTGATGATGTTGGTGATGATACTTAAGTGTCGTCGGACCAGGCTTCATTCCCCCCAATTAATTGCTTCCAATTCTCAAGAGTTTATCTTTGAGCCCTCATGGAGTTATGTGCAGGTGAAAGGTTACTTTGGTTGATTCATTTTGAAAAAGTTGTGAACTTTTCTAGATTGATTTGTTATATTTGGAAAGTTTCGAACTTATTGTGTAAGGGTTTAGATCGAGGGTTGTTTTGTTTTTTGCAGACTAATTAAGGTTGCTAGTTGTGAGCAGATTGGTATAATGATGAAGTAGTTTGACTAAGAAGAAGAAGAAAAAAGGTTTCATCATTACTTCCTTTTTGTTTCTCTCTTTTTCTGATCATGTGATGATGGTTTTTTTTGTCAGGCTAAACTCTAAACCATCCCCCTTTTTTTATAACTTGAGTCTTTCATGAGTCGCTCATGATTGCTTCAAATATCTGATCTGTCTGTTTCTGATTTCCTCAGATCTTGCATGTTTTTAACTATAGGGTTTCGGTTCTTTTTGAGTCTTGGGTTCTGATCTCAAAATAATTTTCTACTAAACGTAAGACAGATTTACAGGGGAGAAAGTGATGGCCTTTTAGTTTTAAAAAGTGATCTATACATTTCTTAGAGATGAAGATGAAAGACTTGACTTGATTTCTCAGAGCTTTGTTATTGTAGGTTTCTTTGGCTGGTCTCTCCTGGCTTGTTAATGGCATTTGTACTCTGTAGAGTTTAATTGAAGTCACATTAGTTTTGTGAATGCCTACTTTTAATCAGTTTTATTGTATGTTCATTCATTAATGAGTTTCTGAAACTACTTGAACTGCTTTGTGGGTTCATTTGTTCGCGCATTATGTGGTCCTTTTTGACCTACATTTTTAGCATATTGAATTCAAGAGTTGATCATGACAATATTATTTCTACACAGCTTTTTTCGGTGTCAGCTCAAAAGAGGACAATACAGCTTTTCATTGTACTCTTTTCATTACTTGATATAAATAAAAAATAATTAGGGCTTTCAATTGTATTTACCCGGCTCCCTCAGTTTCTCTTTTTTGTCTGTTTGATAGTTCTAGTTTAATTGAACTTATTGAACTTGTTTGGCATATTAGAAAAAAAAACTCTTGCTTTGCATTTCCTTTCCCCTTCGTTCCATTTCATATGTATTATTAGCTGTTTTAAAATAGTTGTTTAATTACAAAATAATTGGTTCTCCTATCTGAACTTTGTTCGGAGCTTAATAAGCTTGACTTGGTGATATCATCATGTGTTGTGTTAAAAGACAAGTCTCTGTGAAGTCTGACGAGGATGGACTTAGATAAACTGCAAAAGGCAAAAGATTGATTGAGATATCTTCAAAAGCATTGTGCAGAGATAACCCAGTTTTGCTAACTTAGCAGTGAAGCTTCTTCCCATATTTGTGTTTCAGTGTACATGTAGAGGAACTGGTGTGTCAAAGACAATGTGATGCAAGGCAAGCCCAATCTGATGCAATGGCTTCTTTGAAGTTTGCATATTGTGTTGTTTATGTATAAAATCTTTGCTTTTGCCAATTGTTTGGCTTCATGTAATTGAGAGAGGAAACCTCCCATATGGATGCAACAAAGCAAGGCAGTAGTACTGCTACTGCTTGATTTGAAAGATGAACCAAAAACAGTGAGGTTTTCTAGCTATTCCTCTCTAGCGCGGGGCATAGCTAAGGCCTATATGTCTCTAATGATAAATCTTTAACAATAATAATGCCCAATTATTATTAGTATTATCTTTTCACTCTCTTTTCAGTAACTAATAGATGTGTCTATTTGTAGCCTGAGAATGTCTCCTGTTTTAATTGCGGTTTAAAGAGTGCTTAACTGCTTATCATTCAACCTTGTGTTTTATTTGTTTTGGTGGAAAATTTTACTTGTTGAAAACAAGGAAAAAGGATTTTGTGAATGGTGTCTCGTAAAGAACCGCTTTTTGGGAAATTGAATCTTTTTGACCTTTGGGGAAAAACATAACATAAAGTAAGCCACTTTCTGCATTTGCTTATAGCCATGATTTTTGCTTATCGTTTTTTCTACTCTTTTGATTTCTTTTAGAGACAAGCAAAATGTGTTTTTCGTCCCCATGTTGATGAATGCCAGGAAAATCTTTACTACCACAACTTTCCATGAATGATTCGTATGTGACTAAGACTTAATTGCATTGGACCCATTAAGAAGAGGAAGTTATAGTATATAGCTCCACAAATAGGTCTACAAGAGCTAATTAAGTGGACGGCTACTCTTATCTTTGATATTCACACACTGTGGGATCCAATGCAGAGCAGCGTTCTACGTCTCTTCCTTCCATCCGGGCTCTGCCCTTTTCTTGAATGGTTTAGAACTTCAAATATTAGGACTTGTTGTACAGACATCTCTTTGTGAATGGTCCCTTTTGTTTCATTCATGAAATCGTGTTGGACTCTCCTCACCTCACCTGATATTTCGTTGTGTTGCATAATAAGTTGGAAATGGAACATTGTTCAAATTTCTTTCTTCTCGTAGTTTCACTTGACACAGTTTCTAATATGATATTAACTTACATTACATCGCCAAAACAAAGCAAAAAACTTCCCACAACAACTCTATCGTCATTCTGCTATTTGATTATCCTGGATTATATTTTCTTTTTCTATTATCTACAAAAGGAATTATTCCTCAAATTTTAATCTTAGATTTTTTTGTAATCTTCGGCATGATGTGGCCCATTTTGTTTGTGAAAGCTATGTTTTGTTCGCTTTTGCATGTGATGGTTTGTTCTTATGTTAATTCACGGCAGAATGAGAACACAACATGGGTTGTTCGTTCTTAATTTTTGTATCTATGCGCAAGAGATTAGGCCTCATAGTCCAATTAGGCCCATTGTTTTAAGAAACTGGACTCTACGTGGCTTGGCCCAATTAAACTCCTAACTTGGATCTCAATATGGGCCTGAAGGCACTTAGAGATTGGTAGCATGTTGATAAATATGTGGCATAACATACTTATGAAAGGTCATAAGGGCCACATATGCACTTGTCCAAATTTATAAAATTACAGATTAGACCTATAATTTTTAATATTTTAGGCAAAGTATTTCAGAGTTTTAGCGCACGAATTTAACTTTATAGATTATATATTCCAGATCTAACAAGAAATTCAAATTTATTTAAAACTTGTTTAGAATTTGTTCAGTATCTGTTTATTTTATATTTGTTTATAATTTATTTAAAAGTTGTTTAAAACTTGTTTAGATTATTTGTCAATTTATATTTATTTATAACTTGTAGGACTTGTTTATAACTTATTTAAATTCTATTAATATTTAAATATACGATTAATATATGTCTTCAATGTATTTTATAACATGTTTAAGACTTGTTTATATTTCACGAAATAGACGTTGTAAATTTAAAAATACGTAACTGTGTATAAGAAAAGTTACGTCGTGAATCAATAATTATGAGAAAGTTAATTTATAATAAACATACCCTATCTGTACGGAGGAAATATTGCAAAGTAATGAACATACCCTAGCTATAATGATTAGTTTAGAAAATAAACAAGAGGGGAAAGAAAAAAAGAAAAACAGGTTCATGCATGAGAAAGCAAATTAAGATTGTTTTAGAGCAGAAAAGAAAATTAAATTTGATGGCTTTGAATATGGCCAATGAAGTTTCAACCACAACGCAATTGGTGGAACCAAATGTGCCCCTATTGCTTCCTCCACACACCTCACCTTGTATATGCCACAATAATTATCCCAAATAGTGGATCAATTTAAAGTCAATTTATATGAAAACTAAAATTATTAAAAAAACTTAAATGCAATTCTTGATTGAAAATAAAAATGAGAGCGAATCTTTTGCTTTTTAATTACCAGTAAAGCTAGACTGCCTCGCTCTTCCCCCCCACCACTTTGGATGGTTTTTTTGTCAAATCTCCATTTCCAGCACTCTGCGTCGTCCTTGGCCTCCATTATTTAATGTTTCCTAGTTTATGGAAAAAGTATACCTTGAGTATCAAAAATCATTGCTTTCGAATTTTTTTAATTTGGTTCAAATTCTTGGTTGCTTAATTCTTACCCTAATTTCACCCTAACAGTTGTCTCCCATTTTTAGACTCGCGAATAACCGTATCGAAAGTATGCTATCTTCTTAAGACTTATCATTCCATTAGTTGAAGTTTTAGCATTAGTACTTAACCAGCCATTGCCCAAAAAAACAAAAAAAGAAAGAAAAACTTAAGCAGTCAGTAAGGTTGGTTCGTTGTTTGGAAGGTTTTAACATTCACCAAAAAAATGTACACCCAACAAAACTTTCGCATTTTTGTTAAGTAACAACGATATCATTCATGAATATCGTTATTATTTGTTATTTTATGCCAAATTTGTTTGTGGACACATTCATTGCCTGAAATCTTCTGGATATTTTCCCATTTATGTAGTGTTGGTATATTTATGGCCATTATCACTTATAATTGGAAACCAAGTTGCTGCCAGAAGAGATCTAAATTGTAGTTTTATCAAAAAGGGGAAACATATTAATTATTAAATATTATTGAAATTCCACAAAATCTACCCAAAGAAACGAAATTGAATCTTATTTGGGGCATGAAACAAAAATCAGCCAACCTAGCAAAACCCATAAATGTTGAGCATGAAAAAGGGAAGGGGAGGGGAAATTGAGAAGGCAAGCACTTACATGAATGAACTATGGTGTTTTTATATATTTATATTTTATATTTTTTAATAATTAAAATTAAATTTAAATTAATTTAATAGTTATAAAATTATTAATAATTTAAAAATTTATTATGGTATATATAAAATTTTTAATATATTAATATTTTTATAACTGTTAAATTAATTTTAGTATCATTTAAATTGTTAAATAAATAAAGTAGATTAATAAAAAACATAATAGTCAAATTCAGCAGTGACATGAGATGAACAATGTTAGCTTCTGTGGGTCAGGGTTTGTTTGGTTGACAATGAAGTGGAGCAGCAGCGTATCCAGCCACTGGGATTGTTGGGTCCCACGGGATTGGGATTTAAACGGAACTGAAAGGGATACTTTTGTCAATCTCTGTGTCCCTCCGCCCTTTTTATGCTCTTCAATCCCTGCCTTCGTTTTTCATTATCCGTAAGTAACTCCTCCTGCTGCGTGGGACCCATCCCCGCCTTTCATTGTTTCCAATCCAACGCCCACGATTACATTTTGCACCACTCTTTAATTATTCATTCCTCACGGCTTTCCTGACGATTCAGCCCCATCTCCGTCCCCGTGCCCTTCTCTCCTCCACTCACCGTCCACGTGTCTTGCCCCTTCCCTCACCCCCTATTTACCCTTTAGCCACCCACTCATTCCTAACATCCCTCCCCCAGTCCGTTACCCCAAATCCAAACCCATCACCGTCATCTCGCATTAATCAAATGGCAAAAAATCGATCTGCTCTTTGTCAAAGAAAAGAACCAATACAGTGATCACACCCTATAGAAACCCACTCTCTGGGGCTATCCCAGTTACTCTCTTAAAAAAAACCTTATTATATATATATATATGGCTGCTGGGTAATATGTGTTGTTTGATGATCTATCAAGCATGACAAACGTACCAAGATCACTTAGATACTCTTCTCTCACCCTGTTCAAGGAAGCCATAACCGCAGGTCCATGGCCATTCTCTATCTAATAATCCTTTTCTTTTTTTCTTGAGACACACCCAGAAAATCAAGAAACTAGGGTTTGATCTTTCTTTCGTTTTCTTTTTAGTTTTAGCGTTTTCTTGATTTTATTGAGAGACATAATGGGTAGTGGAGAGAAGAGTCTAAGGAACTTCCACCTACACCTGCCTCATCTACACCATCACCACCACAACAAGAAGCAATATTCGAAAGATGTTCCAAAGGGTTGTTTGGCAATAAAGGTGGGTCAAGGAGAGGAACAACAGAGATTTGTGGTGCCTGTTATATACTTTAATCACCAGCTCTTCATGCAATTGTTGAAGGAAGCCGAAGAGGAATATGGGTTCGATCAGAAGGGTACTATTACCATCCCTTGCCACGTGGAGGAGTTTAGGTACGTTCAAGGCAGGATTGATAGGGGAAAATCCCTTCATCACCATCACCACCACCATGTTGGCTGTTTTAGGGTTTGATATCATGAGGTTGTGCCAAACAAAGCCTAAAGGTGCAATCATTTGGGTATGTGTATATTCGGAGTCTTCTTTCCTAGGTTTTTTCTGTTTCTTTGTTTGGGTAGATCTCGACGAGGAAGTTGATGATGATGAAGATGACGCAATGACAACAACAACAGAAACAAAACAAGATCGTTGCTTAATTTGCAATTGTATTGATTTTGTTATTTTCTTTTGGCTAGGGAGAATTACTTGAAAAAGAGAAGTAATCAATGCTTTTCTTTTCCTTTAATTTCTCATCTTTTTCTTTCTTTTCCTTTCTTTTCCTTTGTTGATTGAATGTTTTGGAATTTTCAATGGCAATGGCATCATTGAGACTGTACTACTTTGAGCTACAGAATGACCAGGCTAACAATGGAGGTGGGTAGCCGTAGGACCAAACCAGTTGCATAATTTAAGCCTTAAGGTTTGGGTTTTAAGGTCAAAATCTCAAATTAATTAGGATTAATAAATTTTTAAACCTATCCATATTCTCTTTTCCCTGCCACGCCACGTTTGACATGAGAAACATTTATTCTTTTCACACTCATTCAAATTATCTTACTAGCCTCCTTTTCACAATAAATATTTTTTAAGATTATAGTATACAAAATAATATTAACTATGCTACTAATATATTATATTATTTTTATTAATAATTCATTAAAAATATAAATTATATATTGAAATTTATTAACTATAAAATTATATTTAGAAAATTATGTTTAAAACCTTCTTGATTTTATAAAATATCACTTATTTTCACAAAAAAAAAATTGTTAAAAAATATTTATTGTGAAAAGAAAAGATTAAATTCCAAAAAAAAAAATAATAGATTAATAAAGAAATTATCCAATTTACCATTTATATCAATTCTTGAGTACAGGTTGATGAAACCACTAGAAGGATATGTGTTGGCATTGAATAAGAGCCACAAGTGAACACAGACATATATGAACCATTGGCGTGAGGTCAAAAAAAAAAAAGCTGAAGTTTCTGAGAATTCTTTGGAATAGGTGACAGTAACGCACTATCCATAGAAGAAAGTGAATTAGTTGTTGTAAATCATTTTTCTTGAACCGCATTAAAGATGGGTAGGTGAAGAAATGTCCAATGGCCTGTGCCCTCCACGTAGGGTAAGTGTTTCTGTTGATGACAGTGTAACATGTTTTGTTTCAGACCCACAACATCAAACCTAAGCAAACCCTTCAGTTTGAACGTTTTTGTTTTGCATTAGATTTTTGTGAACATTATGGTTTTCGGAATAGCGAAGTATCAGGGCAAGTTTCGGCACCATCTGCGCATAAATTTCAACTTGACATTGAAGGGTTTACTTGGATTTTAGATCACTGCGGGCGACCTTGTCGTTATGGCTTCGACTGTTCTGGATACTCTTGATATGTGTTTCAGATTAAATATGGGTCTATAATTTTTTTCTGATTAGTGAGATAATGACATCTTTGATTTCATCGTGTACCATAATTTCTTTTTAATTGGAACTTTGTAAAGGTGATAATGATATTTTCATCAGTTGATTACGACCTTGAGGGTCAGATAAATATCCAATTTGAACTATTTTAGTTGATTTTTTTGGTTGATTAAACCATTTTGGTGTAACCTACGGCCCAACTGATAATTTATTTTTTATTTTTGTAGGGAAATTGTTGAATCCTAAAGAAACACCATCTAAATTTCATCCATTTTGTCTGAAGAAATTAAAAAAGTAAATTAAGAAAAAAATCCGATGGATAAAGATTAAAACTAACTGATTGATTATTTTTTTTTTAATAAGTAACTGATCAATCATGCAATACAATAAAAAAAATAGTTATTCTTTAACTGGAAAAATAATATCATAACACTCCCAAAAGTGAGAATAGGGATAAAACGCTTTTGGTCTAATATATCCTTTTTTTGTTTTTGATAATTGCAAATTTGTTGACTTTTGAAAATATTTTGTAATTATCTCAATAAAAAATCTAAATTTTATTGGTTTTGAAAAATCTTTATCTTATTTTAAAATTTACCATTATTTTTTAGTTTTTTTATTTATTTTATTTTATTGATTTTATTTTATCTTATTTTAAATAAAACTAATTTTATCTCCAAATATAATTATTTAAGATCAACTAAATCATAATCTAAAATATTTATTTTATATTCAACTTAAAAACAAACAATATCGTGGTTGTTCTTTCATTCACCATCCCCTTTTTTCGGAATATATTAATTTTCAAATTTAGATTCTATCAAGATTTTGTTTAATTTGAAACTCTGAAATATAATGTTGCTTGGATGAAAAAAACAAACTTGAACAAGTGATAGCTAATAGGTAAGAGAGGAAAATATCAAAACAAAAAGGAGATATTTTTTTATATTTCATGGAAATTTTAAGGATGATGTACAAAAATAGGCAAGAAAACAAAAATTATTTCACAAATACAACATTTGAAAAACATAACAAAAATGAAAAAACTAAATAAAATATTCAAAAGTACAACAATTTGATAGCGTGTTGACCACGCGGTCAAACTATTGACCACGCTTTAATCAAATCATTTAAGTCAATAGAAAAGAGTACAACCTGAGTACAGAGTACAACTGGAGTACATGTGGAGTACAACCATAGTATAGAGTAGTGTTATGAGGGCTCTATTTGACCATCAAAGAACGAGTATATGTAGAGTACAACCTGAGTACAAATAGTATTAAAGAAGACTATGTGGAGTACAACCAGAGTATAGAGCAGTGTTATGAAGGCTCTATTTGACCATCAAAGAACGAGTACATGTAGAATACAACCTGAGTACAAATAGCGTTAATGAAGACTATGTTGATTAGCAAAGACCGAGTACATATGGATAACATATAGAGTACAAATAGTATAACGACAAAAAATGGAACTGTTTTGACTAGTATAATCGAATACATGTGGAGTACAAAACAAGTACAAACACAATGAGAACAAACCGAGTTATTTTTTTATTTTTTATTTGGATTAGAGCAAGACCGAGTACATATGGAGTACAACCCGAGTACAGAGTAGTGTTATGAAAGCTCTGTTGACCAACAAAGATCGCGTACTTGTGGAGTACAACTCGAGTACAAACTGAGTACGATGAGAGTACAACTTATTTAATACTTATTAATTACACCAACCATGTCTACAAAAATGAGTACAACAAGAGTACAAATCGAGTACACAAAAATGAAAAAAAATGAGATTAAAACATAAATATTAGGATTTCAAAGTTTACTATTTTTTATGACTTGATAAAATTACGAGTACAACTCGAGTACATTCACTAAAAAATGCTCACATAATGAGTATAACACGAGTACATTCACTAAAATTCGGCCTTTTTGTCTTGTTATTTCATTCTATTCACTTTGATGTTGTTTAGAGTTTTTTCAAATAGTTAATAAGTTGTGGGTATTGTTTTATAATTTTGTAAAATTAACAAGTACTAAAAGGTAATTTGTCGAAATAGGGTTCTAGCTAGGGTTTACAAACCCTAGCCACCGCCCTCTCCAGCTGTCATCGCCGTCACGTCTCTGTTCCCATCACTAACTCTCGTTGTCACTGTCTCTTGTTGTTGCCCTCTACTCTCTCTCTCTCTCTCTCTCCAAATTGTCAGGCCACTTCACTTCTATTGAGGAGGAGAATCGATGACGGCAAGGAGGAAGATTCTGAGACAACAGAGAGTAAGAAACAGACGAAGAAGAGAGTGGAAGAAAATTGAGGCGATGGGGAGGAAAACAAAGGTGAGAAGAGAGGGGAAGAGAAGTTGGAGACGCATCGAAAAGGGTGATGGAGAAGGAAAGGCAAGCAAAGGAGGAAGAGAAGACTGAAAAAGAATAGAGCGACTACGACGAACAAAAAAAGGTGGGGAACGACGACAAACTTGAAGATCGAGAATAAAGGAGAAAGAGGGAATTAAGGAAGAGAGAAGAGAGAGAAAAATAACAAATAAATATGTAGTATTATAAAAAGTAAAAATTAGAGTATTGTAGAATAGATAATAATCTACTATGTTGTAATTGTGAAACAACAGGTGTCATTTCCTCAAATTTTAATTAGAACTTCTATCACATGTATCAAGCATTGAACGTTTGCAAAGAACTAGCGACTACTAAATGTCAATTACCAAAAAAAATAAGATATTATATTAATTTTTAATAATTACTAATAGTTACTAAATGACAATTACCAAACTTCTCTCACATGCATCAAGCATTGAAGTCAAAACATGCATTCCCAGAAATCAGTTTATGAAAGCTTCACTATAGATTTGCCTCAGATATACATTGATGTTACACATTACAAAATTAGGATTAGAAACAAAGAAGCCTAGGGTTAGGAGCGGCTAAAGAATGAGAAATGCAGCTACTATACAAAGAATCAATCCTAATCTACATCTTTAATTTTATCTATCATTGCATCATACAATATATACAGAAAAGCAAAACTGTCATAACTCAACTGGACCATGATCGACATGCAAGCCGAACCAAACCGAGAGATCCGATTCGAACTACACAAACACCGGCCAGATCATGACCCGTTCTGTTTACCATACAGAAGGGTGCTGCAAGTAACCGCAAACATATAGAAAAACTTCTTCAACAAATCCAGCCTAATTGAGAGCTTATAATGATTTAGAAGGTATCACGCATGAAGTCGAGGCCTCGGCAGAATGGAGAGAAGGATCTGAAACATCTATATCTTGAAGATTTATCAATGGCTTTATCCTTCTTCCAACTTCGTTGCTCTGGAGATTAATCTCCTCAAGAGTCATAGAGAAAGCAGACTTGCAAGACTCCTCATCCCTGAATGCTAAGGTCCATCTCCCATCGACAAGAGACTTCGTCTTCAACTTTCCATGGTTAATAGGTCTAGCATGATCACCAAAAGGTAATGTTGCTGGGCGGATCCGCAAGTGCAACCATCTTGAATGCTTTTCGTCAATTCTAGGCTAAAGACAGAGAATAGAAGAAAAAGCATAAGCAATTCGTCATACTACTACTGCAAAGGCTCAAAGCTAAATTATTCATAACAATACTACAATCCTTAATCATGTATTCTGATGGTCGCATGACAAATAGCTAATAGAACTTTTACTTCCATATGTATGCCAAAATATTGCTCCAACGATGGGATACGGTAAGAAAGAAGAATAAGCCAAACACATCTTTACATACATTGCAACCAGCTAACGGAGCAGCAACTCGGACAACTCCATGATTCTGCTTCAGAGGTAACTCTTCCGCAAGGAGGATCCACCCGGATGTGCCCATAGAGATGGCTACAAACCAGAAGTGTCTTTCCTTCCCCCGTTCAAATGCAATCCTACAAGGCATTGCCCCAACTGCATAGGATAGCCCCATAGAATTAAATACTTTTTCTTGAAAAAACGTTATTCAAATGATCTCAAAAGAGAGAGAAATTGAAGAAAGAACTGTATTCAAAAACATCAGTTATAATAATACCCAATGGATGCAATCAAATAGAAGGAACAACCAAGTCTGCATTCTTAAACATTAGTTTGAAAAAAAAAACATAATAACAGTAAAAACTAACCAAGTCTTATCTCAGTCCCTGGCTTTGGACCTGAAGCATTCAGGCCAGCATTTCTTGAACGACAGTTTTGCGGGATATCAGCAGGCGGGTCAATAGGAGGCTGCTCAGGCAAAGCCCTACCAAGGGAGAAAATTTGAAGTTGATGAAGAAGTACAAACACCTAAAATAGAAAATTTAAAATTTATCAGAAACTGCAGAACACAAACACGACTTACTAAGATTAAATGAGTGGGTAAAAGCAGAAACTAAAATATAAAGAAAATAAAAAATTTACAAATTGAATGAAAGCATTGCACAAGAATGCCACATGCTAAGTTAGTTTATCTAATAATTTTATAACTAGAATTAACAATTTATGTTTGAGAGAAGTGAGTATGAAAATGGAGGGCAAGATGGATAAGGTAAGAGTTAAAATATTAACCTTCACCAACTCATACGTTCTTTCACCAGCAACAAATGATGATGCACCAGGAAATACTTCTGCCAGAGAAAAAGATGCTGAATCAATTTCAAACAAACAGCAACAAAAGGCCAAGCAGTAAAATATCTCAAGTTCCAGAACATTCAATCTAAGTACAGCTTTACCTTCAGAAGTGGACTTCCGTATTGGCATGAGAATGTACTTCGGCTCTTTCATAGGTGATGATGCTTCAATTGCTACATAGAAGAAGGTCCAAACATATTATTAGATGATCAAACAATCCTAAAAGGAATTCTCAACATTCAGAGTTACACCAAAATACCTCTCTTGCACTTTTTCCATTCATCACATATAACTGTTATAAGTACATCAGGCCAGATACCTTTGGTCTCCTCAAAAAGGGCACTGCTGGAATTCTTGTATGACTCCTGTGCATCACAGACTGATGATCAAATATTTATAAGGACAAAAGACAAAAGAAAGAAAAAAAAAGAACCATCAAGCAACAAAATCGCTCGCAAAACTACCATGCAGTGATATTTCGTGCATTAAGTCTAACTTCAAATGCTTACACTAGACATTTCTTTTGAATCACAGAACCTAGACAGCACCAGAAA